>NW_020868818.1:34647-39647 GCF_003789085.1 Penaeus vannamei
GCAACCTCACCTGAGTGCCACCTCCTCTTCTTCTTCATCGAGATCGTGTGATGATTGAGCGCCTATGATTGAGCACGATATCCCGATATTAGGCGCGGTACGAACGGAGGGAGAGAGGGAGGGGAGAGGAGGGAGGACGGGTAGGGAGGAGGAGGGAGGGTGGGAAAGAGGGGGAAGGGAGAGGGGAGGAGGGTAGGGAGGAGGGGATGAAGGATGGGAAAGAGGGGAAAGGGGAAGGGAGGGGAAGGAATGGGGGAGAAGAGGAGAGTGGAAAGGGATAGGAGGAAGGGGAAGGGTAGGAAGGAGGGGGATAGATGAGAGAGAAGGAGGGGAAGGGACGGAGTAGGGGGGAGGGAATTGAGGAAGAATAGGAATGATTGGTGGGTGGGGAGAGAGGGGAAAGAAGGGGGAGAGGGAGGGGCGGAGGGAAAAAGACAGAGGGGAAGAATTAAGGGAAAGGGAGGGGAGGAAAGATTGGGGGAGGAAGTAGGGAGAGAGAGGAGGGAGGAGGAAAGATGGGGGAAGGAAGAAGGAGGAGAGAGGAGGGAGGAGGAGAGGTGGCGAAAGGAAGTAGGGAGAGAGAGGAGGGAGGGGAAAGGTGGGGAAGACGAAGGAAGAGAGAGGAGGAAGGAGGAAAGATGGGGGAGAAGAGAGGGAGAAGTGGAGATAATGTTGGAGGAGGCTGCATAGGAAAGGAAGGAGGAGATAGAGAGAAAAGAGAGACGAAGAAAAGACAAAGGAAATAGAAATAAAAGATGGGAGAAAGGGGAGAAAAATGAGAAAGAAGTTGAGAAAGAGGGAATAGGAGGGATAGTGAGAAGGAGGGAAGGGGAAGAAATAGAGAAAGAGGGAATAAGAAGGACAGTGAGAAAGAGGGAAGGGGAAGAAGGAGCGAAAGAATGGGAATGAGAAAGATAATAAATGAGAGTAATAATTCACGAAAAAAAAAACGAAAATATAAGAGAAACACTTTTAAAATACTTTTTTTTCCTTAATGATAAAGAAAACATTGCTTTCCATAAACATACAAACAAATAAATACAATAAAATAAAACCTATATCAAAAGTTTAGAATATTTATGTAAAAAATAGAATAACGAAAAATGATCATTTGATGACGACGATGATGGTGATAATGATGATGATGATGATGACGATGACGATGATGGTGATGATTATTATTATCAATATTGTTATTATTGATATTACCATTATTATTGTTATTATCATTATCATGAATGGGAATACTCTACCGTGTTGATACAATACTAGAGATAAATCAAATTTGTGGATTGTGGGTTTTTGTTACTATTCTAATGATGATGATGATGATGGTTGTTACTATTGTCATTATTATCATTATCATTATTATTATCATTATTATTATTATTATTACTGCTATCATTGTTATTTCCGTTATCAATATCAGTATTGTTATTATTGTTATTATCATAATAATAATAATAATAATAATAATTATTATATTATTATTATTATTATTATTATTTATTATTATTATTATTATTATTATCATTATCATTATTATCATTATTACTATCATTGTTATCATTGTTATCATTATTATTATAAGTACCATTGATATTATTATTATCATTATTGTTATCATTATTTGCATTATATTATTATCATTATTATTATGCTGTTGTTGTTGTTGTTATCATCATAATAATAATGATAATGATAATAACAGTGATTAACATTATTGTCGTCACTACCATTACTAGTATCATTGTTATTATCCTTATCATTTTACTATTAGTATTGTTATTATTAAAACCATTATCATTAATCATCATTATCATAATCATCATTATTATGATTATCATCATTATAACCATGATAATGTTGATGATAATAATATCAATAATAATGATATTATTATTATTATCATTATTAATAAGAATAGTAATAATAATAAAAATAATAACAATAATAATTACAATAATAATTGCAACGATAATAATGATGATAAAGACAATAATGACAGTGATAATAATAATAATGATAATAATAATGATAATGATGATAATAAATGATAATATATAATAATAATAATAATAATAATAATAGTAATAATAATGATAATAATAATAATAATAATAATAATAATAATAATAATAATAATAATAATAATGATAATAACAATAACAAAGATAACAATGAAAATAATGATGGTGATGGCAAGGAATATGTTGACAAATTGACAAAATAATTAATCAAACGGAGTCTTGACGAAAATAGATATTGAGATATTAAATGCTTTCAACTTTAATGTCATCTTAATCAAATTTCAATACCATTCATTCTCAATACTATTTCATCTGATATTATTACTATTCAAATTCGATTCCAACACTTTGTTCTAATAATGATAATATTAAATACTACTACTACTTTATTTATTTATTTATTTCATTTATTTTTTTATTATTTATTTTCCATTTTTTACACTTATTACATCTATCACAATAAACATAGTTCTACATCCCATTACAATAAAACGACGTACAACAAATAAAAAAAACTGTACTATTTTGGCAGCGGTGGGATTCGAACCCACGCCTCCTGGGAGACTGGAGCCTAAATCCAGCGCCTTAGACCACTCGGCCACGCTACCTGTTGCTGTTATGTTTTTTTTTCTTTCGTTTTTTCTGTTGTTTTCTTGTTCTTGTTGTCTCTTCCTTTTTTGTTTTTGTTTTTGTTTCTTTTGCTACTTTTGTTTGTTCGTGTTGTTGTTCTTTTTCTTCTTCCTCCTTTTCTTATTCTTATTATTCTTTTTCTTCTTCTTCTTCTTCTCTTCTTCTTCTTCTGTTTCTTCTTCTATTTCTTCTTCTTTTTTTGTTTGTTCGTGTTGTCTTCTTTTCTTTTTCTTCTTTTGTTTGTACATGCTGTCTTCTTTTTCTTTTCTTCTCCTTCTTTTTTTCTTCTTGTTCTTTTTGTTCTTCTTTCTTTTCTTCTTGTTTTTGTTCTTGTTCTTCTTATTATTGTTGTTATTATCATTGTTATTATTGACTATTATTATCATTGTCATCATCATTAGTAGTATCACTATTATTATTATTACTATTTTTAGCATTTCTATTATTATTGTTATTGTCATTTATTATTATTATTATTGTTATTATTATTTATTATTATTAATTATTATTATTATTATTATTATTATTATTATTATTATTATTATTATTATTATTATTATTATTATTATCATTATCATTGTTATTATATTATTATTATTATTATCATTATTATCATCATCATCATTTTTTATTATTATTATCATAATTGATATCATTATCATCATTATTATTATCATTATCATCATTGTTATCATTATCATTATCATAACTATTATTATTATCATTATCTATTATTATTATCATCATTATCATTAGTGTTATCATTTGTGTTATCATTATTTTCGTCATTTTTGCTATTATCATTATCATGACTATATATTATCATTATCATCATTGTTTTATTACTGTTATTATAATTTTCATTATTACTACCATTATTATTATCATTGTTGTTGTTGTTATTATTACTGTTTTCATCCTTATTATCATTCTCATTATCGTTATTGTTATCACCATCACCAGCGAGAGAGAGAGAGAGAGAGAGAGAGAGAGAGAGAGAGAGAGAGAGAGAGAGAGAGAGAGAGAGAGAGAGAGAGAGAGAGAGAGAGAGAGAGAGAGAGAGAGAGAGAGAGAGAGGAGATTGAGAGAGACATATATCTGTGTGTGTGTGTGAAGAAGCGCACAAGCAAGACCGAAAAATAGACCATTTAAATCGAGCCTTCCGACCCCCCCCCCCGGTCGCGCCTCCCCCAACCGAACCCAAATCCCCGGATACAAAGCCATCAACCGATCGAGCGAAAACAGCGCTCAACACCCACCTTCACCGAGCGACTTTACGCTAGGTTCTCCCGCTCCGCTGTTTATCCATCGGTTCAAGAGAAAGGTGAAAATAAGCCTTCTCCAGCCTTTAAGCTTTACATTCCATACATTGTAAGGATAAAATGATGTGTGTGTGTCTGCGTTTCATTCATGCCGAGTCACCCTGGCAAGGAACTTAATTGGCCATTGAGCAGTTTAGCGCTGTGAATAGCACCTTCTGCTCACAATGGCTGATCGTTTCTGCTATTGTCACACACTTACAGAATGCGTTCGGAAGCGTGGGTGTGGCTGTGACTGTGGCGTCGTTGCGAGCGCTAGTTCATGAGAGAATAATGGTTATTTTTTGTTGTTAAGTCGTATTTTTTTAAATTGTGGTAGTGATTTTCATAATTTCACATTTTCATAAAATATCGATCAGAATTAAACCTTTTATAAAAAAAAAAAACTATTCACCGTAATCATAATGTAAGTATAATCCTCATTATCATTGTTGGTATTATGAGGGTTATCATTCTAGTGATAATAACAAACACTATTATTCCTGACATTTCCATAGCTAATCTTGAAAACATCGTTATCATTCTTATTGCACTTACTAACTTTATTACTATTGTTATCGTTATCATCATTATTATCATCATTACTATTGTTATCATTATCATTACCTTAAGGCCAATACTATTTTTAAAATGAGTGAGGAAAAATACATGTATATATGTATATCTATTTCCCTTTCTTCTCTTCCTTCCATTCTCTTCTTTGTTCTACCTATCCGGCCTTTTCTTCCTCGCTAACTCCCCTCCCCCCTCAAAAAAAAAAACGAACATTCACGAGGGAAGTCGAAAACCCGAGCATCCGAACGCAACGGGTGCCTCCTCATCCGCGCCTCGGAGACTAATGGAGACTGCATTAAGTTGTCTCGCATTAAGATGTCTACGCCGGTATCAATGAGTCGCCGGCGCGTCAAAGGATAATAATCACCTTTTGTTGAAAGAATGTATTCATCTCAAGGAACCTTCCAGAAAGGCTGTTGTTACGTGCCATAAGATTTTTTTTTTTTTTTTTTTTTTTTTTAGTTAA
>NW_020868818.1:52147-58444 GCF_003789085.1 Penaeus vannamei
TTATATAGAAGCCCCACATATATATTATATATAATATTATATTAACATATATAGTCTTATTATGTGGCGCTAGTAACGGCGTATAGGTGGATGTGTGGATACTATATGTATATAATATATGGATATGAAATTATATAGTATATATACTTATATAATATATATATGTGTGTGTGTGTGTATTATATTATATAATTATATGATAATATATATATATTACTACGAATATATATATATATATATATATATATATAGTAGGGATGTATTATATATAAACATATAGTATATATATAACTTGTTACATATATATATATATAATATATATATAATATTATAATATATCTTAACCTTCTTTCGTCTCTCCGTTATATAGACCTTCACCTTCCCCTCGATCAATACTGTCCCTGATCTCTCCCATCCCATCCCTCGGCTCTCTTCTTCGCACGCAAGCTCTTAGGTTAATAAAATGCATACTCTTTTTATCTGTGTGTGTCTGTTTCTTTATTGTTACTTATCATAGAGAAATGTTATCTGAACTGTTTTGTGTGTGTGAGCTCGCCTGGGTGTGTGTGTCCGCGCCTCTCATTGGCGTGGTGCGTGTGTATATGTAATACTCTACGTTCTCTCTTCATATTGCTCGTGCTCCTACTATTTTTCCTTTCTCTTCTCTAGTAATATAATAGGGGAGTATGCTATCTATCTATTTATTCTATGTAGAGGGTAGAAAGACCAGTGGTCTGCACTCGTTGGCTCTCGTAGGTGTAGTCGTATAATATCCCCCTCTCTCTCATCTATCATATCTATCTCTCTTTTCTCTGTGCCCTCCGATCCTTCTCGATCCTTCCCTCTCCCTCCCTGTGTACCTCCTACCGTGCCTTCCCGTGTATAGGGGGTCGTGCGGCTTATTCGCTTTCGTCCCTCTGCGTTCACGCACTCCATGCACCTTATCCTCTCCGTTCCTGTGCATTCCCTGCGATCCTTGTATAGTTGGGAGGTGAGGGGAGAGGGGGAGGCATCGGTTCGTCGCCTGGTCGATATGGTCCTCCGCATCCCTTCCCTTCCTCTCTCTCTCCTGCCCTTCCTCTCCGCCCCCCCCTCTCTCCTCTCTCTCTCCCTCTCTCATTCACAACACCCGCCTGTTTTGCCTGGCGCAGTGCCCCGGAAATGAATCTTTCTGTCGATGCCAATGTCTGTGTCGTGTTGATCGGTTGTCAAGGAGTCTGTGGGGTCTTGAAGGTTTGGCTTCGTGTGCACTCGGGGGATTAGGCTTGGGCAAGGGCATGGTGGGTGGTGGGGAGGGGTGGGGGTGGGGAGAGGTTGCTGGGGGGGAGGGAGGGTTGGGAGGGGAAGGTTGGGAGGGGTAAAGGGTGGTGGTGATGGGGGTGGGGGGTGGGGAAGGTTGGGGGAGGTGAAGGGTGGTGGTGGGGGTTGGTGGTGTTGATGGTGGTGATGGGAGGGTGGGGGTTGGGGAAAGTTGGGGGAGGTGGGTGTGTGGTATGGTGAGGATGGGGAAGGTTGGTGGTGAAGGTGATGGTGGGGGTGAGGGATGGTGAAGATTTGGTGATGGTGGTGACACGCTTTTGATTTAAGAAGGAAGAGGAGGAAATGGGGGAGGATGATGTTTATGAAGAGTAGAAAGATCGTGAAAATGTCGATGATAATGATGATGATGATGATGAGAATGGTGGATGAAAGATTGTGAAGATGTCGATGATGATGATGATGATGATGATGAGAATGGTGGATGATGATAATACTGATGATGAGGATGATGACTTTTCATAAGGGCGAGATAAAGGTAGGGGGGTTGGTGTTGAAGAGGGGGGGAGGGGGGAGGGTCATAACGAGTTCAAAAAGCACCCAAAAGCACCCCCCCCCTACTAAACACCCCCCAGCCCATTCCCATCCCCATCTCCCCATCGTCACCCCACCCTCCCTTACTCCTCATCCCCCTCACCCCACCCCCCACATCCTCACCCTGTAAACCTCTACTCAGCGGTTGTCAATCTGCCTCACACACACACACTAACATACTTAACACATACACACTTAAACACACACACAACAACAACATACACACTTAACACACAAACACACACACACACAAAACAAACACACACATAAACCACACACACAAAGACAAACACACACACACACACACACACACACACACACAAACACACACACACACACACACACACAAAAACACACAAACACAAACACACACACACACACACATACACATAAAAACAAACACAAACACACACACACAAACACACACAAACACACACACACACACACACACACACACATAAAGGCAACACAACACACACACACACATAACAAAACACAACACACACCACACACAGACAAACACAAACACACACCACACACAAGCACACACAAACACACACAACTACACACACACACACACATAAAGGCAAACACAAACACACACACAAAACGCACAAACACACACACATACACATAAAGACAAAACACAAACACACACACACAAACACACAAAGACAAACACACACACACACACATACAAACACACACACATACACACAAACACAAACACACACACACATACACATAAAGAAAACACACACACACACACACACACACACACAAAGACAAACACAATACACACACACAAACACAAACACAGACACACACACACACACACACACAACACACAAAGACAAACACACTACACACACACACACACACGCACACGCCCACATTTCGCTGAGTGTCCCGCTTCCCTCTCATGAATCATTAGCGTGCAATCACAACCTCCTTCTGCTGAGTGTCGGTGTCCTTTGCATGGCCTGACGTCTCGAAGGCGCCGGTCAGGGGCTCTCGTCCCATGGCTTCCTGTTCCTGGATTTTTTTTTTTTTTTTTTTTTTTTTTTTTTTTTTTTTTTTTTTTTTTTAGCATTCTTCGGTTTTATTGTTTTGTTTTTCGGTTGTTGTTTTCTTTTTTTCATATCATGGGTTTTGATCGCATGGCTTCCTGTTCCTGGATTTTTTTTTTTTTTTTTTTTTTTTTTTTTTTTTTTTTTTTAGCATTCTTCGGTTTTATTGTTTTGTTTTTTTTCTGTTTGTTGTTTTCTTTTTTTCGTGTCATGGGTTTTTATCGCATGGCTTCCTGTTCCTGGATTTTTTTTTTTTTTTTTTTCTTTTTTTTAACATTCTTCGGTTTTATTGTTTTGTTTTTCTGTTGTTGTTTTCTTTTTTTTCGTGTCATGGGTTTTTATCGCATGGTTTCCTGTTCCTGGATTTTTTTTATTTTTATTTTTTTTTTTTTTAGCATTCTTCGTTTTTATTGTTTTGTTTTTTCTGTTGTTGTTTTCTTTTTTTTCGTGTCATGGGTTTTTATCGCATGGTTTCCTGTTCCTGGATTTTTTTTTTCATCATTCCTCGATCTTATTGTTTTGTTTTTCTGTTGTTGTTGTTTTCTTCTTTTTGTGTGTCATGGTTTTATCGTATGGCTTCCTGTTCCTGGATTTTTTTTTATTTATTTTATTATTTTTTTTTTTTTAGCATTCTTCGGTTTTATTGTTTTGTTTTTCTGTTGTTTTCTTTTTTCATGTCATGGTTTTTATCGTATGGCTTCCTGTTCCTGGATTTTTTTTTATTTATTTTTTTTTTTTTTTAGCATTCTTCGTTTTTATTGTTTTGTTTTTTCTGTTGTTTTCTTTTTTCATGTCATTGTTTTTTTATCGTATGGCTTCCTGTTCCTGGATTTTTTTTTCATCATTCCTCGATTTTATTGTTTTGTTTTTTCTGTTGTTTTCTTTTTTTCATGTCATGGGTTTTATCGTTTGGTTTCCTGTTCCTGGATTTTTTTTTTTTTTTTTTTTCCTTTAGCATTCTTCGGTTTTATTGTTTTGTTTTTCTGTTGTTGTTTTCTTTTTTCATGTCATGGGTTTTTATCGTATGGTTTCCTGTTCCTGGATTTTTTTTTATCATTCCTCGATTTTATTGTTTTGTTTTTCTGTTGTTGTTGTTTTCTTTTTTTTTATCATTTCCTCGATTTTATTGTTTTGTTTTTCTGTTGTTGTTTTCTTTTTTTGTTTTTTTTCATGTCATGGGTTTTATCGTATGGTTTCCTGTTCCTGGATTTTTTTTTTATCATTCCTCGATTTTATTGTTTTGTTTTTCTGTGTTGATGTTGTTTTCTTTTTTTTGTTTTTCTTTTTTTATGTCATAGGTTTTGATCTTTGGTCTTCCTGTTCCAGGATTTTTTTTATCATTCCTCGATTTTATTGTTTTGTTTTTTCTGTTGTTGTTTTTTTCTTTTTTTTTTTCTTTTCTTTTTTTCATATGAGTTTTGATCGTATGGTTTCCTGTTCCTGGATTTTTTTTTTTTTTTTTTTTATCATTCTTCGGTTTTTATTTTGTTTTGTTTTTCTGCTATTGTTTTTTTTCTTCTTTTTTATCATTCTTCGATTTTATTGTTTTGTTTTTCTGTTGTTGTTTTTTTCTTTCTTTCTTTTTTTCATTATTTTCTACTTTTTTGTTTCCTTTTTTTTCTTTTGTGTTTTCCTTTTTCTTCTATTATTGTTTTTTGTTTCTTCTTTTTTCTCTCTTTTTTTCTTTTTTTATTATTTTCTAACCTTATTTAATTTCTTTTTGGCTTTCTTTTGTGTTTTCTTCTGTTTTTCTACTGTTGTTGTTTTTCTATTTTCTTTTTTTATCATTGTCTACCCTTTTTTCTTTTATGTTTTCTTCTCTTTCTTCTGTTATTGTTGTCTTTTTATTCTTTATTTCTTCTTTCTCTTGTTCGTCGTCTTCTTTTTCTACTCCGCAATTCTGCTTCCTTTTCTTCTACTTCTTCCTCCCATTATCACCATTACTGTTATTGTCGTTATCGTAATTATTATTGTTATCATTATCATTATCATTAACGGCATTACCCTTCATCATTACTAGCATCACTGTTGTTATTATTAATGGTAAAATATCATCATCACTATCATTCTTTATTATTATCATTAACATTATTAATTGTCATTATTATTATTATTATTATTATTATTATTATTTTATCATTTATTACTAGCATTATGATTATTATCATCATTACTATTATGTATGATTGTTTTTATCGCTATTATCATTAATATTATTACTATCATTATATTATCATTATTATTATTTATTATTATTATTATTATTATTATTATTATTATTATTATTATTATTATTATTATTATTATTATTATTATTATTATTACCATTATCCTTTTCATTATCACTATTATCATTATTACTATTATCATTATCGCATCATCATCATTATTATCATTATCATTATCATCCTTAATATTACTATTATTATTATTACAATTTTTATTATGATTATGATCATTATTATTATTGCTGTCATCCTTGATATTATCATTCATATCATTGTTATTATCATCATTATTAACAATAATGATAATATAATTATTGTTAACCACTATTATCAGCATTGCTGCCATTATCAATATCATAATCTTTATTATTATTGTTATTATTATCATCATCATTATCATCCTTATCATTATTATCATTATCATTGCTATCATTGTTATCAAATATTATTATTCTTAACTATTATATCATCATAATTTTTTACTAATCATTATTATTAATATCACTATCTTTATTTCTCATCAGTTTCTATCAATCATTATCATTATCGTTGTTATTGCTAATATCATTGTCATCATTATTACTATTCTTTACTTTTTTTCTCATCAATATTATCATCATTATCATCTTTTTTTGTTAAAACTATTGTTATTATCATTATCATTATCATTGTCGTTATTTTCATTCCTTTTTCATAATTTTTTTCTTCTCCTCCATTTTCTTCTTTTTGTTTTGCTATTTTCCTTTTTTCCTTTCGTTATTATTATTGTTTTTATCCTTTTACCGAATATAATTTTTCCTTTGACTTTCTCGCCGGTAATATCACTTGGGTATGCTTTATCTCCTTTCCATTCTATTGGCTTCTACTGCTCCCATATATATATATATATTTATATATATATTTATATATATATATATATATATATATACTTATATATATATTTATGTATATATATGTGTGTGACGTGTGTGTGGGTGTGTATGCATAAAATATTTATACATAAATGAATAATATATATTATATATATATATATATATATATATATATAATATATATATATATTATATATATATATACATATATATACCCAGCACACACAACATATATATATATATATATATATATATATATATATATATATATATATA
>NW_020868818.1:61506-64006 GCF_003789085.1 Penaeus vannamei
GGGGGGGGGGGGTAGAGGGGAAGGAGGAGAGGACAAGGGGGGATTAGAGGAAGATTTTTACTCGTTTGTATAATTTGTAGGCCTATCTTTTTTTTGGGGGGGGGGGGAGGGCGGGCTCTGATTGATCTGATTTTTTTTCTTTTTTTCTTTTTTCTTTTTGAAAGGGGAATCTGAAAAAGAAAGATTTTTTTTTTCTCTTTTCTTATATAATTTTCTTATTGTAGGACCACGAAAAAAATATGAATATGGAACAGTATGGACAATTTATAACAATTTCTTCCGATATAAAATTATTTCAAATTAATATACCTGCAATCACCAAAACTAAATCATTTGCAGTGTATTATCATCAATTCATATCATTAATTCGTATTCAATAAAAAACAAGAGTAAGGACTAATTAATTCTTTATTAAGGAATTACGTTTTCTACGCGTGTGGAGATACTCTACGGTAGAAAGAACCCAATTTCAAAACACCCGATTTTTGTACGGGCTAACTTTATATATATATATATATATATATATATATATATATATATATATATATATATATATATATATATATATATAAAACTACCCATGACCAAAGAATAAATAAAAAATAAAAATGTAAATAAATGTTAATAAGAACAAAATGACGCCAATAAATTATAGAATATAGATAAAAACTAGAAGCACTCAGAGAGCGGCCAAGGCAATAGGGCCACTGATGCAATAAAAATATTCACTTGAAGAATTACTTTACAAATCTAATAACATTTAAATCGGGCCAAGACACATCTCTGATAAAAAAATAAATAAATATAATATATAGATTAAATATATATATATATATATATATATATATATATAATATATATATATATATATATATATATTTAAAACAAATAATATAAATAAATAAACAAATAGAAATGAAAAAAATAAAATGAATAGATAAATGAAAATGATAAACAAATAAATAATAAAAATAAAAAATAACTAGACAAATAAAAAAAAAAAAAAATAATTTAATAGATAGATAAATGGAAAATAAAATACATGATTAAACAAATTGAAAAAAAATAGATAGACAAAAAATTTTAAGAAATAAAAAAATAGATAAATATCTGTTCATACTTTCATGAGTGATCCTGCCAACCAACGAACAAACAAACAAACGAACAGCGGAATCGAGCGATGGAAGCGACTCGATCCCCTTCCACGAGGGATCCGAACCCCTTCTTCTCTTGCGGAGGCTGAGCGGCTGGCGGATGTTGCTGCGTCTATTCGGGAAACTGATCTTCGTGTTGTTTATTTTTTTTTCTTGAATTTTTTATTTGTCTATTTATTTCTCTTTCTTTTGTCTTTTCTTTCTAGCCTTTCTTGTTCTCTTTCTTTCTATTTTCTTTTCTTTCATTTCTATTTATTTTTATTTATTTTCTTTCTTTTCTTTCTTTTCTTTCTTTTCTTTCTATCTACATTTTCTCTTTTTTGCTCCCTATCTCTTTCTTTCTCTTTTTTATATCTTTGCTCTATTTTCTTTGTTTTTTTCTTTTTTCCTTTCATTATACTTTCTTCCTTTTCTTTTTTCTCTCTATTTATTTATTTTTTTTCTTTTCTTCCTATCTTTTTCTTTTTTTCCTTCTTTTTCTTTTTCCTTCTATCTTTTTCTTTTTTTCTGTCTTCATTCTTTCTTTCTTTTCCTTTTTTCTTTCTGTCTATTTTTCTTCCTATCTATTTCTTTCTCTTTCTGTTTTTCTTCCTATCTCCTTCTCTTTTTTTCTATCTTCTTCCTTTCTCTCTTTCTTTCTTTATTCTTTCTATTTATTTTTCTTATCCTTTTTTCTTCTTTTTTTCTTTTTTCTATCTTCTTTTTTTCTTTTCCTTTTTCTTTTTTCTTTTCTTCTTATCCTCTCTTTTTTTCTTTTTCTTTTCATTCTGTTTTTCTTTCTTTCCTTATTTTCTTAACATTCTTTTTAAGAAATTTTAGAATGATAAAAATTGAATTTTAAAAAGTACATGCAAAAAGAAGCTCGTCATTCAGTCAACTACTGCCTCTAAGTCCATTAAAGTCAGTCGGCCTGTCAGTCTCTCAGTCAGTCAGTCAGTTAGCCATTTAGTCAGCCAGTCAGTCAATTAATGAGTCAGCCAGCCTGTCATTCACTTAACTATAGTCAGCTAGCCAGTCAGTCAACTAGTCAATCAGTCAGTCAGTCAATAAGTCAGCCAGCTCGTCATTCACTTAATGATAGTCTATCCGTCCATTAAAGTCAGTCAGCGAGCCACCCAGTCAGTCAGTCATCCACTTAACTATAGCCTATAAGTCCATTAAAGTCAATCAACCAACCAGTCAGTCAATCAGTCAGTCCGTCAATCAGTCAGTCAGCCAGGTATCCAGTCAGTCAACCAGTAAGCCAACCAGCCACTCATTCAGTCAGCGAGCCCATCATTCAGTTAACTACTGTCTATCAGTCCATTAAAGTGTCAAAAATCCAGTCAGTCAGTCAGTCATCCAGT
>NW_020868818.1:71506-76506 GCF_003789085.1 Penaeus vannamei
TCTACCGCTCATCGTAAGCCTCTCATGGGTACGCTCGTATTACAGCATTGCGCCATGATATATCAGAGCTCTCTCCGCTGATTCTTAGAAGTCAGAGTCTCACGCTACTAAGTAGTCGTATAGTTGTGAGGCTAGTGCTACGCTAGAAATACATCAATTCCGTGGCGTTTCCCTTTGTCCTAGATCGTGTAGATGGTAATCCTCTCACTGCCAATAGTGTGTGGGTGTGTGGCTCGAGATGCCGTGTGCGGGCGTACTGCGCGCTCGTGTGAGTGAGTGTATTCACCTCTTGCGTAGGTTGTATTGGTACTTATCTGGTTTAATCGTTATGATAGATTCCCTTCTCCATTATTATATTATTATTTACCTATTACTGATTACATTTCATTCTTATTATTTATCTATTATTATTCATTAATGTATTATTATTCATTACTCCCTCCTCCTCTCTTAATCGTTATCATCACTTCATTATCATTTTATCCCTCACTCATTTATTATTATCATTATTTATTCGTTACTTTTTGCTCTGTTGTGTTCGCCATATGGCCTTTTCCACAATTGTCAATATTATTGTCTCTTCCGCTATTGGGACAGTAAAAAATCATTACCTTCATTATCTACTAAAATGATTATTGACTCATTTGCTATCTCTCTCATTAGATTTACCTCATCTTATTATTACTATTATTATTCTCTTGTTCGACTTTCTTATTTTTTTGTTTTATATTTGTCCCTCTTAATCATACTCTAAACTGTTCTCCATAGGTTATTGATTATATTTTTATCCCCTATCTGCATAATTCATCTTCTATGTATATTCATGCGTCATCATTATTATCCTATTCATTATTTGATGTATCCTTATTATCGTACTATCCATTATTATATTATTATTATTATTGTTATTATTATTTATCATCCAATGACTATTTACTTATTATCACATTCTTATTCATCTCATTATCCTCTCCACATATCTTATCTATCATTATTTTGTCATCCTTCCTCCTCATCCTCTCCTTATTACTTTCTTAATCATTGTCATTATCATTATCATTTGCTGTTTATTCGCCTCTTTTTGTACCTTACCTCCCTCCCTTCGTCCCTCCCTCTCCCTTCTTCCTTTGTTCTTCCCCACCTCTTCCCCATATTCCCCCTCTCCCTTTTCTTGACTCCTCCCCTCCCCTTTTCCTCCCCATTCTCCTCTCCTTTCTCTCCCCCCATATTCCCTCCTTTCCCTCTTTACTTTTTCCTTCCCCTTCCTTGGTTCTCCATCCCCTCCTTTTGCTTTTTCCTTCCCTTCCTTTTCTCCTCTCCTCCTTCCCCATCTCCACTCCTTCCCTCCTTCCTTTTCCTCCCTAACCCCTCTTCCCCCCTACCCTCCCCTCTCTTTTTTTCCCTCCTTTTCCTCTCCTCCTTACCCTCCCCTCTTCCTCCCTTTCCCTCCCAACCCCTCCCCTTCCCTCTCTCCCCTTTTTTCCCTCCCCACCCCTTCCACCCTCCCCTCTTCCCTCTTTACCCTCTCCACCCCGCCAACCAGCCCCCCTCCCCCCCCCCCCCCCCTCAAGCACCCACCCCCCCCCCCCCACCCCCCCCCCTGCCAACGGTCATGAACGTGAGTCTTATCTCCCCGGGGTATCTCCCCTCTAAACCTTAAGGAAACATCCCCTTCGGTACTCCCTTTATATGGCTCCTTTTTACCTTTCAAATTCCATTTTCAATATATTAGTTTTCTCATATTAGCTATTAAGGATATTTTATTATTTTGTTATCCTACTTCACCTCCACATAATATCTACAATTTTCCCTCTCTTGCTTATCTTTATTATATATATTATGAGCTTTCTCTTGATATGTCATCTTTTAATCGCAGCCTGTTTTAAAGGGATATTGTATATATGGTTTTTGCATTGGTTTGTGTTCTTTTATTTAATTATTGTATATATCTTATAATTTTCTTATCCTTTTTATTATTTTTTACTAGATATTTTTCTCCGATTTGTTTATTTTTTTTTCTTCTTTATTACCATATCTTTATTTATTGGTCTTTCTTTGCGCTTATTTCCTCATTTTGTCGTTTCATTTTACTAGTATTTTGTCTTAGCCTCATCTCTTATTTCTATGCTTTTCTTATCTTACTCTCTTCCTCTTTATTTGTACTCTATTATTATTTCTCTTCCTATTTGTATGTTGGCACATTCTTTTACTCTATGTGATGTTTTTTTTATCCATTATTTCTATTTATAATATAACTGTTACTGTTCTTCTTTATCATTTTGGGCTATTGACTGGATTTTTTATTTCCTTTTCTTTTTTCTTTTCTTTCTTTGCTTTTATAATATTATACTTTTTGTTCTTTTTCCTCTTTTGCATATGTATTTTTATTCTTAGGTTCCAGTTACCCAATAGTTTCGCTGATAGGCATAAAAAAATATTTTATATATTAATTGGTTTCTTTAATATTCTTATTTAAGTGCTTTTCTCACTTACCTCTCGCTATTCTGTTGTCTCGCTACTATTCCTTTAGTGTTCTGTGTTTGTCTGTCTCTGTTTTCTTAATTTTATCTCCTGTTATTTATTTTATAGATTAGTCCTGATTCATTCTTACTTTATTATTGTATTCTTATGTCTTCCACCTTTACTTCAATTTAGTATCATATTATCAATATGTATTATTACGATTTTGATTAATAACTCTACTTATCCGTTTATAAAATTATTCTCTTTTTAATCAATGTTCACAGCAATTTTGTTCAATCGTTCTGTTCATATATTTTTTTATTCTTAGATTTTCGCTTTATCTTTAACTTATTTTTTTATTCCAAAATGTTCTATCTCTTACCCATTTTTGAAGTCATTAACATATTTCTCCATTATTGTCGAGATATTCTTCATATCTTTGTCCCAATTGTATTGCTTTAAATCCTATTCTATATCATCTTTTTATCCATTAATTTTATCTTTATTCCTCTCATTCTTGCCCCATTTCTTTGAGTCCCGATCCACCACTCTCGTGTCCGCTTCGCCGTCTCCGTCGCTGTGTGCCGCGTCGGCTGCCCCTTGGTGTGTGGTGCTTTCTCTCTCCTCATTTTCTTCCGCGCGCAAGTACTACCTTCTTCCTCCGACATATCCTTTCATACCAATTTCCTTTTTATTGGTTTATTATCCCAACCTTTTATTCCTTGTGTTTTTCTTGTATAATATTGTATTTATCCCGTTATTTTCTCTTCACCTTCGTTGTGTTCTCCACTATATTCTTCCCTCTTGCCCCACGCGCGCCTGCACTATAGTGTTCATTTGGTATCATTTTTTGCCCCTTATCCAGCTCCCATATAGGCACCCAAATATATATATTTCCCTAGGCACTTGTTTTAGTGTAGCATGTTGACCATGACTTAGGATTGGTTTTTGGCATTTATTCCCAACTCCAGTATATTATTTGCTTCATTTACTCAACTGATTTTCATGCTTTATATTTCCTATTCCTTCGACCATTATCACTTGATCAGCTCTGCGTCCTATAGGCTCTCTTTATTTCCTTCTCACTTTTATCTCCTTCTAACTCTCTCTCTTTCATTAGCAGTAATCTCTCTCGTGTCTCTGATTATTATTTTAATTTTTATCGCCTCCATCCTCCCTCTTGGTTCAGATTTGTTCCATTTCTAATCCCATTTTATATATCGTCCTATCGTTCGCTCCCCCAATACCTTCATTCTACATAGTATACCAAACGATAGGCTATTGCCCCATCATTTTTATTTATCTCTTTCTCTATCACATTTTTTCTCTCTACACTTCTCCCTATTATATTATTTAACATACCTCCATTTACCCCTCCTCTCTCTCTTCTTCTCTCTCTTCAAACACTTTTTTTTTCTTTTTCTTCCTTTCTTCATTCACCTTATTATCTCTTTGTATCCATAAAATAATATATCTATATCTATATTCCTTTAATCATATATTCCTACGAATAAATACTTATTATATATATTTTACATACCTTATTTTATTATGTATCATTCTCTATTTTTCTATTTACACTACACTTTATTTACTTAATTGCTATGTTGACACTCTCACCTTTCCTACTTTCACTCACTCATCACTGTCCCCAATTTTTATCTTTATATGTATCTTTCATCCCAATACCCCTAGCTCTCTATACCCACTTTTCACACTCTACTCTTTACTCACTCATCTCTACTTTCGATTTTCTCTGCGCGATCCCCACTCTCTCGCCATAGTCATTTAGATCTTCCATAGGCCTCTGCTACTGCATTATGTCAATACTATATTATTACTTCTTCTTTATTCTTCTTCTTCTTATACCACTCCTCCACTCTCTACATAACATACATACATTTATCCACTCCATCACACCACCCATTTCTATCTCCCCCATCACCCACCTACACACCCTACACCCTCCACCATCACACACCACCATACTCCCCTCTCCACCCCACCTACTCTACACCACCCCACTCCCTATCCTACCCCCACTCAAACCACCAACACTATCCTTCCCTACTACTATCATCCCCCACAATACTCCTCACCATTTCTGGTTTCCCTTGTGTGCGTATGCCCTCTCTCCCCTCCCCTTTCTTCCCCTCCCCTCCCACTCGCTGTGAGTTGTCGCGCGCGCAGTCGGCCCTGGTTGCTGTGCCGGTTGTGCTCCCCTGCGGCCCCATGCCCTCCTTCGCTGGGTTCTCCCTTTGCCCTCGCCATTTTCGAACCTCCCCTTTCTCCCCTCCCTCGTGGAACTCGGCGCGCGCGCGGCGCTTCCCGCTGCCCTCGCATTTCTTCCCCTCCTCGACCCTTCCCCTCCCACTGCGCCTCAGAACCGCCAGCGTGAGCTCGCGTAAAGGTGCAGATAATTTCTCACGTCCCTCGAATGAGTAGGCGGCACTCCTCGACACTATCAAAAATCTGTTGGAGATCATGTTGACAAGCTAACAAGAGGAAATTGTGAAGAGATAAGTGAGGTCGTGAAT
>NW_020868818.1:84006-86506 GCF_003789085.1 Penaeus vannamei
TAAAAATAAAATTTGCTATGAGAATTGACATGAATAAATTAATGAACTAGTTCCTGATTTTATGAGGAAGTTTCTCAAACCCCAACCTCAATTTTAGGTGCTTTATTCATCAGTTTTTAAACAAGTAGAGGAAGCGATAGGAATGCAGTTGTAAACTCATGTTCAGCTACTATTGCTCACATTTCTTTACTACTTCTGACTCAATATTTGAAGCTTTTTGTTAGTGTAGAAGTCGGTCTGAAAGAAATTGGTGATGTGTATTTTTATTAGTATTTACATACATAGGCACATATACATTGAACCCTGTCATGAACTGATAAGTATTGTCTATCATCTGTTCTCGGAACCTCGTTGCACTGTGAAATCATTGTCGAGGTTGGTTGACGGGCTTGGTTAACCCTATCCATTTCCCATAAACTTAACCCCACCTCACTTCAGGCCCAACCCCCATGCTGCTAGCTGCACTTTCTTTTGATGTGTGTTTTATTTCACCCCCCCCCCCCCCCACTCACACACACACACCCCACACTCACACACACACCCCACACACACACCACACCCCACACACACACCAACACCACCCACACACCCCACACACCCACACACCCCACACACACCCCACACACACACACACACACACACACACACACACACACACACACACACACACACACACCACACACACACACACACACACACACCACCACACACACACACGCAAACCCCACACACACACCACACGCAAACCCCACACACACACCACACGCAAACCCCACACACACACCACACGCAAACCCCACACACACACCACACGCAAACCCACACACACACCACACGCAAACCCCACACACACACCACACGCAAACCCCACACACACACCACACGCAAACCCCACACACACACCACACGCAAACCCCACACACACACCACACGCAAACCCCACACACACACCACACGCAAACCCACACACACACCACACGCAAACCCACACACACACCACACGCAAACCCCACACACACACCACACGCAAACCCCACACACACACCACACGCAAACCCCACACACACACACACACACACCACATGCAAACCCCACATGCAACCCCACACACACACCACACGCAAACCCCACACACACACACATGCAAACCCCACACACACACCACACGCAGACCCCACACACACACCACACGCAGACCCCACACACACCACACGCAAGACCCCACACACACACACACGCAGACCCCACACACACACCACACGCAGACCCCACACACACACCACACGCAGACCCCACACACACACCACACGCAGACCCACACACACACCACACGCAGACCCCACACACACACCACACACAGACCCACACACACGCCACACGCAGACCCCACACGCAGACCCCACACACACACCACACGCAGACCCCACACACACACCACACGCAGACCCCACACACACACACACGCAGACCCCACACACACACCACACGCAGACCCCACACACACATCACACGCAGACCACACACACACACCACACGCAGACCCACACACACACACACACACCACACGCAGACCCCACACACACACCACACACACCACACGCAGACCCCACACACACACCCACGCAGACCCACACACACACCACACGCAGACCCCATACACATACCACACGCAGACCCCACACACACACCACACGCAGACCCCACACACACACCACACGCAAACTCCACGAAACCACACATGCACCACACGCAAACCACACGCAAACCACACACACACCACACACACCCACACGCAAACCACACTGCAAACCACAGGCACACCACAGGCACACCACATGCACACCACATGCACACCACATGCACACCACACACATACCATGCACACATTACATCAGCCACATATCACATCTGGCACACATCACAACAAATACGAAACACACAATGCACACATCACAGCAAATACAAAACACAACCATGCACACATCACACCAAATACAAAACACACCAGGCACACATCACAGCAAATACAAAACACACACCAGGCACACATTACACTATATACAAAACGCACACCAGGCACACATCACACCAGGTGCACACACCAAATACAAAACACACCATGCACACATCATACCACACCACACACAGCACACCACAACACACCACATTCACACCATATCTTTGTTTTATATGTAGATTAGGAAAATATTGTGTATAATGTAGAGATTAGATTAAAAGCAAAGTAAAACAACTGGTAGGTGTAAATACATTTTTGCAGTGTATTAAGTAAAATGTATTGCAATATATATATTATTTTATTATTATTTATTTTATTATTTATTATTATTTTATTTATTATTATTATTATATTATTTATTTATTTATTTTTAACAAAATAGATGAATATAATTTTGTACCAAAATAGATATGTACAATTCATCACAAGTAGTGACCAAAGACTTTTTTTTTTTTTTTTTTTTTTTTTTTTTTTTTTTTTTTT
>NW_020868818.1:96506-101506 GCF_003789085.1 Penaeus vannamei
GTTATTGCTGTTATTTTTGTTTTATTATTATTGTTGTTGTTGTTGTTTAATATTCTTGTTAGTATTACTATTATTATCATTGTTATTATTATTATTATCATATCATTATGGATTACTTTTGTAATCCATAATACACACACACACACACACACACACACACACACACACACACACACACACACACACACACACACACACACACACACACAACACACACACATACACATACACATACACACACACACACACACACACACACACACACACACACACACACACACACACACACACACACACACACACACACACACACACACACACACACACACACACTTACATACACACACGATGAATTCATATCTAATTTATTAATACACGATTAAAAATATATATATATTAAAATGTATTCATTTACGTAATTGAAAGATTTTTTTTCTTTTATCCCAGTGATATGTCATAGGTTCACTAATTGTCCGAGGGGAACTGTCAACACGATTTCAATTATTTTATACGCTGGTTAGAATTAAAATAAATCTGTGACGTAAACATAAAACCTACACCATTAATGCAGGGGCGTGGGTGGGGATGGGGAGGGGGTGATGGGAGGGGGGCAGACGTATTAATTGTGGGGGAAAGAAAAGCAATTTGAAGAGTTAGGGAAAGGGAAAGAGGGATGGGGAATGTGGGATAGGTCGGGGGAAGAAGAAGAAGAAAGGGAAGAGGGAAGGAAAAGAGGTAAATAAAGGAGAGGTGATGGTGATATTGGGGAAGGGAAAGGAATGTGAAATAGAGGAAAGGGGAAGGGTTGAAAGGAAGAGAGAATTAGGAGAAGGGGAAGAAGAAAGAGAGAAATAGAAGAGGAGGGGAAGAGGGAATTAGAAAAGGGGAAAAAGAGAGAGGGAAGGGAAGGTAGCGGTAAGTAAAGTAGGGTAAGGAAGGAGCGAGGAATAGGAAAGGAGAAGAGTAAAGGAAAGGAAGCAGAAGAGAACCTCGGAAATGGTACAGATAAGGAATATAACTGAACAAGGAGGAATGTGAGGAGAGGTGGGGGGTCTGATCAAGAAAAGGAGGGGAGGGAAGGGGAAGAAGGGGAAAGGGAGATCGAGAGATCGAGAGAAGTGGGGAGGAATGAGGAAAGGAGAAAGGAGGGAGTGGAGTGGGAATATGGAGAGGGGAAGGGGGGGGGGGGGGGTCAGAAGTAGGTGGGGGAGAGGAAAGAAGGGGAAAGGGAGATCGAGAGAAGTGAGAGAATGAGGATGAGAAGGAGAAAGAGGGAGTGGAGTGGGGAACATGGAGAGGTGAGGGTGGGGGGGAGTATGAGGGGACAGAGATCAAGGGGAAGAAGAGAGGAGGGGGAAGGGGGGGGGTCAAGAGAGGAGAGGGATAAAGGGAAAGAGGAAGTGGGAGGCACATGTGACGTTCAGTAAATTCCATTTCGCAGATATTGGGGCTGAGAGGTGAAGCTGGCCTCTCCCATTTACGCTTCGTTAGTGCAATCATTTTGAAAACGAAGAGCCGATGCAGTTGCTTGTTGGATGGGAGGGGGAGAGCGTGGGGGGGGAGTCTTTCGCTCTTGACTCTTTGTTTTCTCATTGAATCTTTTTTTGTCTTTTTTTCTTTTCTCGTTCTTTCCTTTATCTCTGTTTGACTGCAATGTTTATTTTTTTCTGCATTGTCATCGTTATCATCACATCTCTTCCTGCTCCTCCTCCTCCTCTCCTTTCTTCTCCTCTCTCTCTCCTCTCTTCTCCTCCTCCTCTCTCCTTCTCTCCTCTACTCTCCTCTCTCTCTTCTCTTCTCTTCTCCTCTCCTCTCCTCTCTCTCCTCTCCTCTCCTCTCCTCTCCTCTCCTCTCCTCTCCTCTCTCTCTATCTCTCTCTTGCCTCGTCTAACCCTTTGTTATCGACATTTGACTCTTCCTCCTCTTTCTCCTTTTTATTGCCCAAACCATTTTCTCTCGTTGGGTTATTTCTTTTTCCTCTTTCCTTCTCCACCGTTGTCTGCTCAACATTCCCCCTCCCTCTTTCTTTCCCATCTGACCTCCTCTCCTCTCGTCGTCCGCTGTAGTCACATCTACGCCCCTCGTTTCCCTCTCTCCCTTCCCTCTCTCTCTTCCCTTCCCCTCTCTTCTCGCTTTTTCTCTCTCTCTCCCATCCCTCTCCCTCGCTTTCCCTCTCTCTCCTTCCTTCCCCTCTCTCTCTCCCTTTCCCTCTCCCCATGCTTTCTCTCTCCCTCCCTTCCCTCACGCTTTCCCCTCACCCCCTTCCCTCCTCTCACTTCCCCTTAAACCACCTCCTCTTGTCACTTCCCCTCCTTCTCTTTCCCTCTCCTCTCTGTTTTTTCCTCTAGCCACTTCCCCTCTCCCCATTTTCCCTCTTCCTCGTTTCCCTGCCACCTCCCTCTCCCCTCGTTTTCCCTCTCTCCTCCCCCTCGTTCCCCTCTCGCACTCCCCTCTCCCTCGTTTTCCCTCTCGCCATCCTCTGTCGTTTTCCTCTCGCCACCTCCCTCTCCCCTCGTTTCCTCTCGCCCTCCCCTCTCCTCGTTTTTCCCCTCTCGCCACCTCCCCTCTTTCCCACCCTTCAGTAATTGACTTTTTGCCCCTCCTCCCTTCCCTTATGATCCTTTACTTCACGTTCCTCTCCTTCCCCATATTGCCCAGGGAAGGGAATATTGGAGTATTTATCGGCATACTTCACTTCTTCTCCTCGCCAGTGCTAGATTTCTCTTGTTTAATTTCTATGGTGGGTTTGTGTTTATTTATTTGTTTATTTAACGGGAGCGGGAGGATGAATTTCGTTTTTTAGATTTAGAGGGAGAAGGAGAGGGAGAGGGAGAGGGAGAGGGAGAGGGAGGTAGAGAGAGAGGGAGTAGAGAGAGAGGGAGATAGAGAGAGAGGGAGAGAGAGAGGGAGGTAGAGGAGAGAGGAGAGAGATGGAGAGAGATGGAGAGAGAGAGAGAGAGAGAGGAGAGAGGAGAGAGAGAGAGAGAGAGAGATGGAGAGAGAAGAGAGAGAGAAGATGGAGAGAGAGAGAGAGAGAAGAGAGGAGAGAGAGAGAGAGAGAGAGATGGAGAGAGAGAGAGAGAGAGAGAGATGAGAGAGAGAGAGAGAGAGAGAGAGAGAGAGAGAGAAGAGAGAGAGAGAGAGAAGAGAGAGAGAGAGAGAGAGAGAGAGAGAGAGAGAGAGAGAGAGAGAGAGAGAGAGAGAGAGAGAGAGAGAGAGAGAGAGAGAGATAGCGAACAAACGATTGGAATAGATAGATAAAGATAGAAAGAATCATAACCCATTTCAATCTTCCCTTCCTTTTTGTTCATGATTATAATCCACCCGACCCGATGGAAATATAACAAGACATCGATAGATTTCCCAAACCCCCTCTACCCTTGTCTCCCTATGTCTCCCTCCCCACTGCCCCCTCCCATCTACCCCACCCCCCCATCAAGGTCTCCCGTCATCCCAAACATTATTCCAATTTTCGAAGCCAACCTCACTGGTCCTCGCCACTCGATGTCTCGGCCTCCTCCCCTTCCTCCTCTCCCCCTCCTTCCTCCTCCCTTCCTCCTCCTCCTCCCCTCCTCCTCCCTCCTCCCCCTTCTCCCCTTCCCTCCCCTTCATCCTCTTTTCTTATCTGATCTTCTCCGCTATTTCTCACTCTCTTCCTCCAAGCTGCCAGTGGGAGGCGAAGCGTAGCGATTTCTCTAAATCTTCCCTTAACGCACATTTTCCCGGAACCATTTTACATTCTGTTGTTCGCGCTGAAAGGCTTCCTCCTTCAGTTCCCTTTGGCCCTTTTTTTCTTGTTCTTGTAATAGTCCTTTTTTTGTTTTCTTCACCTTTTCTCTTCTGCTTCTGTTTCTGGGGATTCTTCGTCTCTGCCTTCTTCTGATTCTGGTTCTGATTCTGCTACTATTGATTCTTCTTTTTGTTATGCTTAAAGCTTTGTCATTTTTTTTTTATTAATTAGTTTTCTCTCATCTACGTTTTATTTATTTCCCTCTTTTTACTTGACATAGAACATATGATTCATAGGACAAAGACCAAAATTAAACAGAAAAGAAATGACAGCAATATCAACAAAACACAATAACATCAACAAGTCCGGATTTTGTGAATAATGACGTACTCCATCCAGACCTCATTCTCACTATCATCTTCACCCTCAGTGCCCTCCCCTTGCCAGCATAGCCAGCCCACCCTCATTATCAGATCAGGCCTCCCCATCGGCTTGACCAGCTCACCCTTGCTATCAAGGCCAGTTCAGCATCACTGTCATCATCACCCTTGTCATGTCATCCCACCCACGCTATGAAGTTCAGCCCACCCGACCATTTGGCCAGCCCAACTCTCTTTGTTAAGTCTAATCTCTCTTACAGCCAGCCCACCTCACTTGCATAATCACTCTTAATATGTTTTAATATGAAGTCCAGCCCACCTTCATCTCCAGTCCAGCCCACCCTCAGCCAGTCCAGCCCACCAGCCAGCGTGACCGTCCCACCCTCGTGTCAAGGCCAGCACTCGGTATGGCCAACCCACCCTAACCAGCACCTGACGAATCATTATTTTTGTCCAGGAATAACTGAGTGGCCAGAGATAGGAAAGAGCAGAGACGTTAATGTTATTACGGTCTTCATTAACTATTGGAGGAGTGGAGGGTGGGAGAGAGGGGCAAATCTAGACAAACTTTGTTTTGTTTTATCAGTCCTCTTTCCCCCCTGGTTCCTCTCGTCTCTTTCCCCTGGCCTTTCTTCCTCCCCCCTGGTTCCTCTCATCCCCTCCCCTGGCCCCATTCTTCCCTTCCCTGGTTCCTCTTTTCCCTTCCCCTGGCCTCTCTTCCCTCCCCCTAGCCCCTCTTTTCCCCTCTCCCTGGCCCTCTCTTCCCCTCCCCTTTGTCGTTCTCTTCCCCTCTCCCAGGTCCCTCTCTTCCCCTCCCCCGGCCCGTCTCTTCACCCCCCTTGGCCCCTCTTCCTTCCAAATGCTCTTTCTCTTCTTCTCTCCTCTCCTCC
>NW_020868818.1:119006-121506 GCF_003789085.1 Penaeus vannamei
AGAATCGTTGTATACATGTAAGAATGATGGAAATGGAAGAATGGAGATAAAGAATGCGGACAAGAAAGCTGAAAATCAACATGAAGGAGGAAGAAGAAGAAGAGAAGACGACGACAACGACGAAGAAGAAGAGGAAGAAAAAGAAGAAAATGAGTGGTAGAAGTAAGAATGAAAGAATCGGAAAGAAACAAGAATGGATTGCAAAGGGAGAGGAAGAAAAGGAGAAAGAGAAGGAAAGAAGCAGCTGATGATAGCCGAGGACAGCGGCGAGTGTAAACATTGTGCCCCATGATACTGACTTCCATTATAGTGTCGCGTTCCCCTCAGCTTGCCTAGTGAGGGGAAAATTCAACCTTCTTGACCCTCTTTTTTCACTCTGGCACTCATCGCTCTGCTCTCCTGCGTTCTATTTATGCGTTGTCTTCCTCTTTTTCTTCTTTCTTCTTCTCGGTCGGTTCCTTCTTTTTGGCTTCTCCTTTTGCTTCTATCTTCTATTTTTGTTTCTTCTTTGTCTTTTTTTTTTCTCTTTTCTTCTTCTTCCCTGTCTTTTTCGTCTTGATTTCTCCTCTTGGTTTCTCGTAAAAGGGAAACATTTCCTTTCCTCGCCTTTTTTTCTACTCGTGACCTTTTTATCTACTCAGGACAATTTTCTTTACTGGCGACCTATTTTCACTACTCGCGACCTTATGTTATTTACTCGGGACTTGATTATCTACTCACGACCCGTGCATCTACTCGGGACTTTATTATCTATTCGCGACCTTTAACATCTACTCGGGTCCTTATTATCTACTCGGGACCTTATTATCTACTCTCGACCCGTACATCTACTCACAACCCTTAATATCTACTCGGGACCTTATTATCTACTCGCGAGCCATGTATCTACTCGCAGCCTTTAACATCCACTCATGACCTTATATTCTACTCACGGACTCGCGACCCTTAACATCTACTCGGACTACTACTCACGGACCCTTAACATCTACTCGGACCTTATTATCTACTGGTGAGCTATGTATCTACTCGCAGCCTTTAACATCTCCTCATGACCTTATTATCTACTCACGGACTCGCGACCCTTAACATCTACTCGGGACCTTATTATCTACTCACGGCCTCGCGACCCTTAACATCTACTCGGACCTTATTATCTACTCGCGACCTTTTCCCATGTCGATAGACCTCTCCCGCCCAGCGCCGTGACCCACCACACTCTCCTCTTCGAAACTTTAGTTGTTATGTCATTACGAGGCGGCGGCGTTCAGCGTAGTGTATTTGTTTTGTTAATTACAGCGCTGCCTGCTAGAGGGATTGGGCGGGAGAGGAGGAGGGAAGAAGGGAGAGGGGGGAAAATTAGAGGGAAGGGAAGTGAATGGGAAGGGGGAGGAGGTTTGGGAAGGGAGGGGAAGGGGAAGGAGAGGAAGGGAGGGGTGTGGCGAGTGAATATGCGATAAGAAGGTATTTAGTTGGGACGTTTTACTGATAAGATAGCTTAACGTCATTTTTTGGGCCCCGTCATGTGATTAAACGTTATATTATCTTGACGGCGGTTTGCTGTCGAATGGTGTATAAATCTTTTTTAATCATTGGTGCATATACTTTCCTGTTTTTAGATATACTGAACGCGGTCCCAAATCTATGGTTTATTTGATTTATCATTTATATAGGTTTATTTGCTATTGCTCTCTCTTTTACTCTCATTTTTCTTTTTTTTCATAATCTGGTAACGACTATTGTTTTGAATTAAGGCAATAGTGTTTATAAACGACTTTTGTGCAATGAGACGAGTTCCCCCTCTTTCCGTTTTTCTTTGAGATGACTCCACAGAAAATGGGATTGATGACTTCTAAATGGTTTCACACAGAATAATTCCGGAAGGCAGTTAATGGTGATGGTCTAGGAATTAAGGCAAAAAATCGTTAGATTAATGAAGCTCAAAAGAGTAATGATGTTGATGAGGGTGAAGCCAGTTGAGATTTAATGACGATGATGGAAGGTTGGATAGATGTAAAATCTTCAGTAAATTTTAATGTTTATCATTGTTTGCCCTTTAGAATTTAATAAGGATTTTTAGGTGTACTTTTATTGAATTTTCACTGTTTGCGATGATAGGGAAAGTAAATGTGGATTTTGAAAAAAATAGAATATATATGATAAAAGCAAAACATATTTGTAATGTCACGAATGACAGTGAAATATTATATAAAAAAGCAGTATTGACGAAACTGACACTGACAATGATAATGAAAAAGCTAATGGTGATTATGATGACAACAATAATAATGGTAATGATACTAGAAATGAAAGTTAAGATAATAATATAATGATAAATAATGAAATTTATGTTGATAATAATAATTATTATGATGACAATGATGATGAGGATTGTAATAATGATCACAACAATTATGATAATACGAATAGTATTATTAGGAGAAATCATTATTGTTTTACGTCGAAATCATATATGATGCAGTGGTGCATGTTTTGTTGCATG
>NW_020868818.1:136506-146506 GCF_003789085.1 Penaeus vannamei
ATTTTCTTTCTCTTCTTGTCCTCACTTAGTTACTCAATACCGCAAACTTATTCATTCACTTACTCCAGCCTTCCTTCAGTACACATCCACCTGTCTATTTATTTATCCATCTATCTTCCCATCCATACATCCATCTGTCTCCATATCCGCTCCAAGTTTATCTCTTTATCCCTCCCTCGTAATAAAAGAGTGTAACGTCTTATACCACAAGTCTTCTAGGCATAATTTTCTCATCACGAACTCATCGATCTGGGTCGCATATTCTTGGCGTATATTTCTTAAGCACGGCATCCTTTCCTGTCCTTGGACCTTTATCTTTTCCTCCTCTTCCTCTTCGTCTTCTTTTTTTTCCTCGTGTTTTTTTTTCTTTTTCCTCCTCGTCCTTGTCCTTCTTTTTCTTCTTCCTCCTCCTTCTGTTTCTCTTCCTGATCTCTTTCCTCTTCCTCCTGCTGTTCCTCTTCCTCCTCCTTCTCATTTTCTTAATACTAATTATAATGCTATTTCTAATCCTCTTCTTCCTCCTCCTCATCTTGTACATTATCATCATCATCATCATCATCATCATCATCATCATCATCATCATCATCATCATCATCATCATCATCATCATCATCATCATCATCATCATCATCATCATCATCACCATCATCAATCACCATCTTCCCAACCTCTTCCCTCCCACTCCTTCCCTCCCCTCCGTCCCCTTCCCCCTCCGATCCCCTCCCTCCCCTTCCCTCCCCCTCCCCCCTCTCCACCCTAATCTCAACTCTCCTCCTCGTCTCTCCCTCCGCCCTCATCCTCCGTCTTTCGGGTTGGTAACGTACTTCGAAAACACATACTTCGATCTTCTCTGGGAATCCTCTTCCAACCCTCTTTGTTATCATGTAAATCGGTGCTACTTGACACATATCCGAAGCCATGAATACGTAATGAAGCAAATCTTAGCCCTCGAGTTCCTCAGGAGCAAATTCTCTTCGTTTCGTCTTCCCTTTCGAGGAGGACCGTGACCCGTCTGTTGGTGCAGGCACTGTACATTCGGATTTTCTCTCTCTCTCCCTCTCTCTCTCTCGCTCTCTCTGCTCTCTCTGCTCTCTGCCTCTTCTCTCTCTCGCTCTCTCTCTCTCTCTTCTCTCTCTGCTCTCTCTTCCTCGCTCTCTCTTCTCTTTCTTCTTCTCTCTCCTTTCTATCTTCCTCATTCCCTCTTTCTCTTCCTCTCTCCCTTTATCCCTCTCTCCCTATCTAGCTCACTCCTTTCCCCCACGCTATCCCTACCTACCTACTTACTGACATACAACATACATACATATATACATACATGCATGCCTGCATGCATGCATACATACACACATACATACATACATACATACATACATACTACATAACATACATATACATACATACATGCATACATACACACATACATACATACATAAATACATACATACATACATACATACATACATACATACATACATACATACATACATACATACATACATACATACATACATTACATACATACAACATACTACAACATTACATACATACATACATACATACATACATACATACACACATACAACTCCCTATCTCGTTTCCCTTCTCCCTCTTTCCTCTCTTTCTATCCCTCTTTACTCCCTCTCTTCCTCTTTCGCCTCTCTCTATCCCTCTTTCCTCCCTTTCTCTCTCCCTCTCTTCCTCTTTCTTCTCTCTCTCTATTCCTCTTTCGTTCCATTCTCCCTCTCTACCTCTCTCTCCTTCACTCCTTCCCGCTCTCCTTCCCTCTCTCCCTCTCTCTCCTTCACTCCTTCCCACCCTACTTATTTCCTCTCTCCCTCTCTTCCTTCACTTCTTCCTTCTCTCCTCTCTCTCCTTCACTCCTTCCTCTCTCCTTCACTCCTTCCCTCTCTCCCTTTCTCTCTCTCTCCTTCTCACCCTCCTTCCCTCTCTCTCCTCACTCTTCCGCCTCCTTCCCTCTCTCTCCTCTCACTCCCCTCTCTCCCTCTCTCTCTTCTTCTTCCCACTCCTTCCCGCCCTCCTTCCCTCTCTCCCCCTCATTCTCTCTCGGGATATGGGGCTCATCTGATAGCAAATGTAGTGTGTACAGTAAGTGATGTTTAGAGATGATCACAAGCGGGGGATGTTATAGGATTTCGGGCCCGAGTGTCCATTAAGGAGCCCATACGGAATAAGTCTTACATATCCGAAGATTTGTTGATGTCTGATTATGCGTGATTCTGTCGGATTATTGGTGATTTTATTACGTTTATTTCATCATTTTGTTATGGTTGTCTTTTTTTATGGGGAATGCTTGGCGTCAATTTTTATGGAATCGGGTTTTTTTCTTGTCGTTCCTGTTTTACCGCAACGCCTTATCGTCATACTCAAGTGCGCCTTACAGAATCACTTATTCGGCAAGAACTATTGTTTGAAACTCTTTGTCTAAAGTTTTGTGTGTTATGGAGTATGTAACAAAACCCTATTCCCGAGTTGGATGTTACAAAACAGCTTGTAAATGTGACGTTTCAATGAGTGAATCCCAAGCGGAGGTGTGTTGAAAGACATTATCATTGTGTTGTTTATGAATGTGTTCTTTATCTCCAAAATGTCGGGAAAATGTTGAACAGCTTAATTCGTTTGCGGTTTGTTTATTTGAATTCTTTTTCGAGGTGAAAATGTACTTAAGAGCGTGATGATTATTGGTTACAGGCTGATAGATTGATGATGTTAATTATTTGATAATCGACAAGGTGTTATTTAGACGTGATGCCTTTGGCCAATCCTCACGAACCTTTCAAGTGCATTTTGTCTTGTTAAAAGAATATAGTATATGGATTATATATGGTTGAATATATATCATTAATAATTTTGGTGTCCTGAGGAATCAGTGTTCGTGTATGTGATTGAGAAAAGTAATAAGAAATAAATGTTCAACAGTCCGTTCTCGAACTAACTGACTGCTTAGAATTAGTGATGACTTCGATGCTTAAAAGGGTAATTAGTAGGTCATGACTATTTTCAGTTATCAGTATAAGCAGTATAAGCATACATACATACATACATACAGTATAAGCAGCATCATATTGGGGAAAACAAAACCTGTTGGTCTGATGTTCCTAGCATGTTATGAACGTTGCAATAGCTCTCTCTTGCATCGCCTGCACATGGAGAGTAATGTATCGGTGATAAAAGGGATAGAAAATGAAGAATGAAAAATAGACACGGCAGCTGAGAGATTTGTGGTTTTTGTGATACATAGAATAGTACTCTCTCTCACTCTCTTGCTTTCTTCTCTTCTCTTTCTCTTTCTCTCTCTCTCTCTCTCTCTCTCTCTCTCTCTCTCTCTCTCTCTCTCTCTCTCTCTCTCTCTCTCTCTCTCTCTCTCTCTCTCTCTCTCTCTCTCACTCTCACTCTTCTCTCTCTTTCTCTTTTCTTCTCTTTTCTCTTTTCTCTCTCTATATATATATCTATCTATTTCTATCTCTCCCTCTCTTCCTCCTCCCTCATTCTCCCTTTAGTCCTCTCTTCTTCCCTTTCTCCAATCTTCCCTCCTTCCATTTTACCTCCCTCCTCCCTCCTCCCCATCCTCCCCATTCCTCTCTCCTTCCTCCCTCCCCTCCCTATCCTCCCCCTACCTCCCTCCCTTGTCTTAAGAAATGTTTGTTTCGGCCACATATTGTTTAAGATAAAATTAGTTTACTTATTTATATTTCTGGGCAGTATGGTTGTTTATCGCTTGCCGTTGTATAATCTAAACAAGTCAGATTTCTTCTTTTTTTTTTTTCTTCTTGGTGTGTTCGTCTTCGTAGTTCGGAGGAAGTCTTATTTTGAGTTGTTTTATATGTGTTCTTATGTCTCAAGTCAGACCGTAGTTGTGTGAGATGAGAAGGTAAAGCTTTTGTGTTTAAAGTTTCTGTTTCCCTTATTTCTGGTGAGTGAGCTGGGTCCTTTGCCAAGTACTTGCACGTAAATAAACACCCATATACACACACGCAAACACACACACACATACACACACCAAACAACACACACTCACACACACACACACACACACATACACACACACACACACACACACACAACACACACGCAACACACACACACACACACGCACACACACACACACAAACACACACACACGCACAAACACACACACACACACACAACACACACGCACAAACACACACACACACACATACGCGAGAGAGCCGAAGAGAGAGAGAGAGAGAGAGAGAGAGAGAGAGAGAGAGAGAGAGAGAGAGAGGAGAGAGAGAGAGAGAGAGAGAGAGAGAGAGAGAGAGAGAGAGAGAGAGGAGAGGGAGGGGGAGGCATATATAAGTGTTTGTGATAAATGATCACCCATCTATGCATGAACATTTAAATTAATGGTTAGGCTTATCCAGTGATATTAATGTCCCTGGCTATAAACTTCACAACAAAATAATTGAAAATCAGATAGAGAGAGAAAGGAAAGAAAAAAAAAGTCAAAATCAATAATGACTTCCACATGAATGTTCTTGGAAAGCGAGCGAACGTGAGAGAGAGAGAGAGAGAGAGAAGAGAGAGAGAGAGAGAGAGAGAGAGAGAGAGAGAGAGAGAGAGAGAGAGAGAGAGAAGAGAAGAGAAATAAGAAAAAAAAAGAAGAGAAAGGGCGAAGAAAAGAAATCAAAGCGTCAATTTTTCAGTGCAAGGTCAATCTCCATAATGAATTCCTTTACCAGATTATCGCAAACAAGAAAACCAGTTGATTAATCACCGCCCCTAAATAGCGAACTACCATGAACCCTGCGGCTCGCTCGCTCATTTGTCAAGTGGTTTCTACTTCAGGGTGTGTAACAATGGCTCGCGGAAAAAAGGAGAGGGAGAGGGAGAGAGGGAGGTAGGAGGAATAGGGAAAGGGAAAGGGAGAGACGAGAGGTAGGAGGAATAGGGAGAGGGAGAGGGAGAGAGAGAAGGAGAATAGGGAGAGGGAGAGAGAGAGAGAAGAGAGGTAGGTAGGTAGGAGGAATAGAGAATAGGAAGGAGAGAGAGAGGTAGAGAGGAATATGGAAAGGGAGAGAGAGGGAAGAGATAGGAGGAATGGGAAAGGAGAGGGAAGAGAGAGAGGTAGGAGGAATAGGGAATGGGGAGGGACACAGAGGGAGGTAGGAAGGAGGGGGAGAGGGAGAGAGGAGAGGGGTAGGGGTAGGAGGAATAGGGAGAGGGAAAAGAAGATGGAGAGAGGTAGAAGGAAGTGAAAGAGGGAGAGGGAAAAGGAGATTTGGGAAAAGAGAGAGGGAAATGGAGGTGAGAGAAGGACAGATATAAGAGACAAAGAGGGAGTAGTGTAGGGTATGGGAGGGCAAGGAAAATAAAAACAAGAAAGACGATAAAGAACTAGAAAGAGAGCAAGAGACGAGTAAAGAAGATGAATGGAAGTTTTAAAAGGCTAGACAATCAATAGTGAGTGAATAGGAGTATGACAATAGAAAATATCTGGAAGAAAAAAAAACGCCTCACATAGAAAATACCAAGAGAATCATAAAAACAATGAAGAGGAATAAAGATTTGATGAAAAGCACAAAGTGTAGTTATCAAAAAGAGTGTATAAGCATACAGAAAGTTGAAGGGGCGGGCACTTTCCCAAAAGCGGAACAGCTCATAGAAAATTCCACACTACAATAACTTACAAAATAAAAGTACTTTCCTACGACTGGAATACAGTACCATCCTTTCATAATGGGATGACTATGGCCAGTATTAAAAACATAAAGATCTAATGGTAAAGCGTAAAGAGATATTTGTAGGTTATGTTTAAGACAATGTAAGGGGGGAGGGGGAGGCATTACATCCAAGAACAGCACGAAATTAAAAGTAGGGAAAGATAACAGCTCTCATAACATTACGTTATCAGGACAAGGTGGCCGCTGAAGGTTATTAAAGAATTTTTTTAAAAAGAGAGAAAAAATGCCGACTTTCCAACATGGCTGTACCTACCACCGAAGCACACCAACGGGATGAATCTGTTGTTACTGTTGTAAATAATTAAGATAAAGGGCACAACAAGCGGCGGTGTATTACGGGCATGAAGGTCGGATATTTTGGTAACGGGATTACGCACTTTGCATTTAAATGAGGCAGTTTCGGTAATGATATTTGAGCTCCCGTTCCCCAAGTGTGTAATTCCGCTGCACGAGGTATTATAGTGTGCGTATAAAAACTGGGTGAGAGAGAGAGAGAGAAGAGAGAGAGAGAGAGAGGGAGAGAGAGAGAGAGAGAGAGAGAGAGAGAGAGAGAGAAGAGAGAAAGACAGACAGACAGACAGACAGACAGACAGACAGACAGAGACAGACAGAGAGACAGAGAGAGAGAGAGAGAGAGAGAGAGAGAGAGAGAGAGAGAGAGAGAGAAGAGAAGAGAGAGCCCTCACTCAATGCATGTTATCTGTACGTCGCTTTGTTTACATCCGGGACTCATGCAAGTGGCTGCCCCTCAAAGGAAGGTTCCCTAAACTCGGTCAATGTAGCGGAAGCGGCAACCTATCATGGTTCTCAGCGTCACGTTGGAAGAAACATGAAGACTAGATGTTCCTTCTTCCCTCCCTGCCCCTTCCCCCCATCTCATCCTGACCCCATCCCCCTTACTCCTCCCTGCTTTGTTCCCTTTTCTTGCGTCCATCCCCCTTATGTCATTCCCCTTCCCTCCCTGTCTCCGTGCCCTTTCCCTTCCTCTTTCCCACAACCCCCTTCGCCTCCCTGCCCTCCCTGCCCTCCCTTCCTCTGTCCCCTTCTCCTACCTGCCTCCATACCCCCTTTTCTCCCTTCCGTTACCCCCTCCCCTCCCTATCTCCATACCCTACCTCTCCCAGCCTCCACCCCCTACCCTCCCTGCCCTCCCGCACCTCCTTTTCTTTCTTCGCTTTTTGATAAGACATTAAGACTAGGCATTTCCCCCCCCCCCCGTGCCACGCTCCCTCTCTTCCTCACTTCTTCTTCTCCTTCTCCACGTTGGATTAGACATTAGGACTAGGCCTCTCCTCCCTCTATCCCTTCCTTCTCTGCCTCTCGCTCTCCCCAGTTTATCCTGATGTTGTCTCTGTCCTGCCTTCTTTATTCTTCCTTCATTCCCCTTTTCCTTCTTCTCCTCATCTCTTCTGCTTCTCTGCTCCTCTCGTTTCTCCCAACTATCTTCTCTTCTCCTTTCTCCTTCCTCTACTTCCATACTACCCTTTCCAATTTCACCCTTCCTCTTTCCCCTCTTCTTCCTTTCCCCCTCATCCTTCTCCTTCTCGTCCCCCGCCTTCTCCTTCCATCCTCGTCCCTCCTTCCTCTCATCCTTATCCTCCCTTCTCAAATGGCATTTTGACGGACCTATTACGACCTCGGGAGTGACGTCACGAGAGGGGGCCTGTGAAAGAGAACTCGAACACCAACGATTATATTTGTCAACGTAAATATTTCGGAGAACGGTAATTCAGCCGCGCTTTTGGCCGTTAAATCTGTTTACGCTGTGTGTGTGGTGTGGTGTGTGTGTGTGTGTGTGTGTGTGTGTGTGTGTGTTGTGTGTTTGTGTGTGTGTGTGTGTTTATACATACATCCATATATGCATAATGTATGTATGAATGTATGTATGCGTATATGCATGGGGATAGGTACTCTATGATCTGGTACACAACATTTATGTGCGTATCAAAAAAGCCAAGCCAGGAAAGTACACAGAAAGACGCAGTGATTACATTTTAATGAACTGATCAGACGTTAATTAACAACCTTGTTATCACTATACCCTCATAAGAAACGAATACATCTGACTAATTACTCAAAATATTTTATTAGAAAAAAAAAATCCGTCCCCTCGTTTGGGCGATCTGGCCGATGAGATGAAATGAGATGAGATTGAAATGATCTATCAGATGAAAATGATATCCTTTCAGCGGGACGAATCGTAGAGTCAGCATCGATCAAAGCGAAAAATCACAGTCTCAGATGAAGCCTGCGGATTTATTGCCACAAGCAGCAAGATCGTCATGAGGGGAAAAAAATCCCATGAGGCAAAAGATTCAAGGGGTAAAGCATTTGTCTTCTTTTCCTCTTGATGTTAAGGATTCTGCGTCAGATGGCCCTGCGTTGTGTTGTCTTGTATATCTAAGTCTTCATTTTGATTGGTAACGGGGTGTTTTTTTATCTTCCTGCTTTTTCTTCTTTTTTCGTCTCTTTTTTACTTTCCTTTCTCTTATTCTTATGCTCATTCTCCTACCCTTTCTCCCTCCTTGTTCTTTTCATTCTCCTCTCCCTATTTTATTCCTTTTCCTTATCTACCTCCTTCTGTTTCACCTTTCTCCTTCTCCTCACCCCTTCCCTTTATTTTCCATCTTCCTCTTTGCTTCCTCTCCAACCCCTGGGAATAACGAAGGAAAGAATAAAGAGAGAACAGAGTAATAACACAATAACCAGAGACGACATTCCAAGCTGTGTATCCAAAGTCATGTTAAATGCTGGAGAGGAATCGTCTTCATTTCGGGATAATTTAAGCCTACTTCGCTCTAGATTAATTCGGATGTGATGAGGTTTCTTGTCATATAATCGTCGTCAATCGTCGTCTGTGTGCTCAGCATCTGACTTGGGGAACACCCTTAGATAATGATGTGAGATAGAAATTTTCAATATTATGTATCACATCAGCGAGCACGATTTAGTAGCATACGCGGCGTAGGAAATGTGATGAAGTAGATTAAGAAGTAAGATGATAACCGAATTTTGATTTCGTCAATTATAAATGTGTGTATATATATATATATATATATATATAATATATATATATATATATATATATATATATATATATATATATATATAATATATATATATATATATATATATATATTATATATATATATATATATATGTGTGTGTGTGTGTGTGTGTGTGTATGTGTGTGTGTGGTGTGTGTGTGTGTGTGTGTGTGTGTAGGTGTGTGTGTGTGTGTATATATATATAATATATATATATATATATATATAATATATAATATATATATATATATATATATATATATTATATATTATATATATATATATCACACACACACACACACCACACACACACACACACACACACACACACACACACACACACACACACACATATATATATATATATATATATATATATATATATATATATATATATATATATATGTTTATGTGTGTGGTGTGTGTTGTGTGTGTGTGTATGTGTGTTTATGTGTTCATATATATCTCTGAAGGAAATAATATACGATTACTGTTTTGTCGATAAGATGTATTCATAGTGTGTCGCCTCCTCATCTCATCTCAGATATTCATTTGCATAGCATTTGCATAGAGATGCTTGAAATCTAGATGATACGTATGCAATATATAGAAGTGAAAGGTGATTAGCGAGAGCTCTTTTCTATGCATATTTCCCCTGGGTCTTTTCTCTCTCTCTTATCAGAATTTTTCAGATTATATGATTTACATGTAAACTTATATTGATCGGGAACAAAACCTGATTGTGTGATATAAAATAAATAATTGAAAAGGTATCAGCATTTTGGCCTCGAATATGAAAACCAAAAGAGAAAAAAAAAAGTTCCCAGCCAAACCGTAGTTACCCATTGTAATGTGCGGTAAATTACAGAAAATGGGTAATTGCGTGGACGCGGGAGAAAGGCACACTAAAGCAGTATCCAGCCCGGCGCTCTCTCCCTTCGCAATATCACCGAAGATTCAACCTCTCGACAATAGAAGTGGCCAGTACCGCCTTTTCCATATTAGGTTCGCTTGAAATATGATGAAAAGAAGCGAGACGATATCTGTCGAAATTCGGTATCCCGAGTAAGTGAAACCTGACAAATAGCTTCCGCAGAGTTTTAGAAAAGTTACAGCCCCGCGCCAAGCCGCTGCAGTATGTAATAACGGCACAACCTTGCTATCATAATTCATAGATCGGCAAAATGTCGTATAAATTTTTGACTCCCAACATAAGGGTCTGAGCAACAG
>NW_020868818.1:164468-169468 GCF_003789085.1 Penaeus vannamei
CATTCTCGCCATTAACACCATTCACTTCCATTCCATGAAAAGCAAAGAAATAAAATCAACAGCCAAGATCCTCGAAGTTAGTAGATAGGAATAAAGAATAAAATTAAAATAAAAAAAAACAGTCTCTCCCATTTCCTCTGGTTTCCCAATTTTTACATCGTCTTTGTCACATCTTTACTGCTCCCTACACGTTTAAGCAGGATTGATTGCCGCTCATTTCAGCTCATCCTCTGGCCCTCCTCAGAGAGCGCGGGCGCACATAATTGCATCTCGCGCCCCATTTATCTTCGCCTTGTCTCGCTCGCGTCCGTTTTCGTAGTCATATCTTATAGCTTTTTGATTCGGTCCTAACACTCTTATGATTATTGCCCGCCCGTACATCATTTATTCCCCCTTTGATATGCCGAGGTGACAAAGGAAAAGTATTGTGCGTGGGGATTCGTCATCGCTCGCGGTCTCTTTGCTTCCTCGTTTTGGGTGGCGCGGATGTCGTCTCGCTGGTTCCCGTTTTCTATGGTCGGGTTGTGAGAGCGCCTCGTGTGGGTGAACTTCTTTCTTTCTTTCTTTTTATTGTGTGTATTTTTTAATCTTTTGTTTTCGGTGGATAGTTATAATGGATGGCGTTTTTTTTATGTTCATATGGATATACGTCTGTTTTTCTTTCTCTCTCTCTCTCTCTCTCTCTCTCTCTCTCTCTCTCTCTCTCTCTCTCTCTCTCTCTCTCTCTCATAATCACATGCACGCGAACACACACACACACAACACACACGCACGAACACACAGCACACATACACAATCATACACCCACCCAAACACACACGCATATGTATTTGTGAGTGATATATATAATATATATATATAATATATATATATATATATATATATATTATATATATATATATATATACATATATACGTGTGTGTATGTGTGTGTTTGTCTTTCACTCTCCTTCTCTCTACCAATAAATCCCTTTATTTCCCGTCCTCTCCCCTCCCCTCCCTTTCTCTCTCTCTCCCGAGGTTCCCTCTCCTCTCCCCTTACTTTCAGCACTTCAGCCTTTAATTGTTTAGCCGTCAGAATGGCTAATTGTTTCTTTTTAAGGGTTGACTTCCCTCTCTAATTTCCAGGCACATATTTTCTTTTTCTTTATTGCCTTTTTTTTATTTTTAGTCTTCCCGTTGTTTCCTCCTCTGTTCCAAACATTTGTATGACTCTATAAACATTTTTTTGTTTCATTCCTTCCCCTCAGCACTTATTCGAACTTATTTATTTTCTCTCTTTATCGTTCATCTTTCTCTCTCTTTAAGGTTGTTTTTTCCGTTTCTGTTTCTTTTATTTTATTTTATTTGTTTCCTTGTTCTCTCTCTTCTCTCCTTGTAGACGTCTGTTTCTTTCTTCTTTATTTGATTCTCTTCTTCCTATTTCGCCTTCTTATCCCTCGATTTTCTCCCCTTGCTTCTTCTCCCCTTTTCTCTCTCTCTCTTCTTTTTTATTCCCTATCGCCTTCTCCCTCTATTTCGATATCCCATTTTTTTCACCTCTACCCTATTTCTCACTGTAGTTCTTTACTGTTCTCGTCCTTTTTTTATCTTTCCTCTATCCTTCCCCTTTCCATACATTGTGTTTATTCTCCTCTCCCCCTATGTACAACTTTCTTCATAATTTATTCCATTCATTTTTTTCCCTTTCTCATGCTCCTACTGTCACCCATTTTTCCCTCTGTATGCTCGCTTTTCCTCTCTTTTTTCTATTTTTCGTCCTCCTCTCTCCCCCTTCATTATTCCTTTTTACTCACAAGCTTCTCCTGCTTCTCATTTCCCTTTCTATACACACTTCTCTCCCTTTGTTCCTTCCTGTCTTTACATCCTTCTCTCTCTTCTTACTTACTTTTTCATACATCCTTCTCTCTCTCCCAAATTCCCTTTTCTGTACATCCTTCTCTCTCTGTTTCTCCTTTTCCTTTATATTCCATAGTTCATACATTCTTCTCTCTCCTATTTTCTTTTCTATGTATCCATCTATCTCCTCTGTTCATCTGTTTATTTCATATTCCCCAGTTCACACATCCTTCTGTCTATTCCTTTTTCCTTTTCCATACATCATTTTCTCTCCTTCTCCTATTCCCCTTTTCCATTTACATCCTTTTCTTCCCCTTTCCATACACATCTTTTTCTTTTCTCTTTCTATATATCTTCTATCCCTTTCTACATCATTTCCCCTTTCCATACACATCCTTCTATTCCCCTTTCCATACTCATCCTTTTATTCCCCTTTCTATACATCCTTCTATTCCCCTTTCCATACATCCTATACTTCCTTCCCCTTTCCATACACCCTTCTTTCTCCCCCTTTCTATACATCCTTCTCTTCTCCTTTCCATACATCCTTCTATTCCCCTTTCTCCCTTCCTCCCTCGTTCCCTCGGTCTATTACTCGAGCCACTTTAACCTCCTTCGCGGACCTCTCGTGTGGCTATCCAAGCACTAACTCCCTCAGGACGAATGAGGGAGATCCTCACACCCTTGGTAATTATTCTCTGTTTTCCCACTTCTCCCTTTCACCCCTCTTCCTTTTCTGATGTTTTTTTCTTTCCCTTCTTCTTCTTCTTTTTCTTTTTTCTCTGTTGTTTTTGTGGTTTATCTGATTTTTTGTTTTCTGTCGTCAGTCAACCCCTTTCTCTCTTTGTCTTTCTTTCGCTTTATCTACGATCAAGGGCATTACTAGATTTTTTTTGTTTTGTTTTGCTTAATTTTGTTTTTGTTTTGGCTGAGTATATATCGATCGATAGAGGGAGGAGAAGAGAGAGAGAAAGAGAGGTAGGGGAAGAAGAAAGAGAATGAAGAGAGTTAGTGTTGAGAGGAAGAGGAAATAGGAGGAAATGGAAAAGGAGAAGGAAGATGAGAAAGGAAAAGAAAGTAGATAGAGATCAGAGAGAGAGAGAGAGAGAGAGAGAGAGAGAGAGAGAGAGAGAATAATAATAATTCATAATCCTCCTATATATCTTCAGAAAAGCATATAGTGATTGTTCCGTGCCGGTAAACACGTAAAAACGATAGTGTTACTTAATGTTACCTTTAAAGTAAGCTGGTGACATGAGTATATTTTGTAATGCAATTTCTGATCATTACCGAAGCAATTAATATACGGTTTACTGTGTACATGTGCCTTGGATCATATTACTTCTCCATATCATGTGTACACTATACTATTATTAGTATTATTAATGTTATTAATGAAGTTAAGTGTACTGTTTTCGTGCAGTAGTTTGCTTATTTTCTTTTCTTTATTGTTTTTATTGATGTTATTACTATTATTGTTATTATCATTATCACTATTATTTTTCATTATTTTATCATGATTATTATTGTTGTTATTGTTATTCTAATTATCATTATTATTATCATCATCATAATATCATCATCATTATCATCATCATCGTTATCATCACAGTTATTACTATTATTATTATTATTATTATTATTATTATTATTATTATTATTATTATTATTATTATTATTATTATTATTATTATTGTCATTATTGTTATTATTATTATTGTTGTTGTTATTATCATCATCATTATTATTATCACATTATCATTTTGTTGTTGATATTATTATTACTATTATAGTTATTATCATTGTTATTATTATTACTATTACTATCATCATTAACATGATTTATGGGGATGATTGTACGATAATACGATAAGAAAGTTTTGATTTGTTTTTTATCCGCCTGTCCTTCTTTTTTATTCCTTTTCTTATGCTCCTTATCTCCCACTCACGGGCCATCTGTTTCTCTTTTTGACCATTTGTTTATTTTCCCCTCTTCCTCCTCCATCACCCCTTGCTCTTCCATCTCCCCTCTTCCTTCCTCTCCCTCGTTACGCTCGCACTTCTCTCCCCTCGCCCCCTCCTCACCCCACCGCCCGCCCTTCAATCATTCTCCCGTCGCCCCTCCCCTCTCCCACTACCCCTCCCCCCGCACACTTTCTCTCCCCAGCAGTGCGCAGAGCGTGAGTTTTCCCCTTCCCTTCTCCCCCTTCTCCCCCTCTCCCCCTCTCCTCCTCCTTCGTCTTCTTCTTCTTCTTCTTTGGATGACCAAGGATTGCTGGGGTGGGGTAGGAGGGAGGGGTAGGGGTAGGGGATAGGTTTGATCTCTTACTCTTCTTCTTTTTTCCATTTTCCCCTTCCTCTCTTCTTCTTTTCCTATTTCCCCGTTCCCCTCTTCTTCTTTTCCCATTTTCCCCGTTCCCCTCTTCTTTTCCCATTTTCCTCTTCCCCTTTCTTTTCCTCCTTCATTCCCTTATGGGGAGAGGGTAGAGCGAGGAAGATTTGCTCTCCCGCTTTTGTGCTATTTTCTTTTCCTCGCTCTTCCTTCCCGTTTCCCTCCCCCCCCCCCCCCCCTTCGTCCGCCTCGATCCCCTATTCTCATCCTTCCCTTCCCCCACCCCCATTCCCCCTTCTCGTCCTTTTCCTTTCTCTCTTTCTTCACCTTTTTCTTCGCCTTTCTCTCCCCATTCTCCCTTCGCGTCCTTCTCCTCCTCTTTCTTCTTCCCTTCTCCTTTCTTTTTCCCCTCTTCCTTTCTCCCGCCCTTCTTCCCCTCCTCTCTCCCCTCCCCTCTCCACCCCTCCCATCTCTCTTTCTCCTCCAACCCACGAGATAAGAATCAATGATCCTCACCTCCCCCCTCCCCCCCCCCATCCCATCTCCCCTCCTCCCCTCTCCCTCCATCCCCCTCTCCCCCATCCCCATCCCCCCCCTCCTTTCTCTAGAAATTGGTGTCCTTTTTTCCTTGACCGCCATTTTGAGAGCCTAAAGAAGATGTATCGAATAGGGTGATCTTTAAGAGAAAGAATATGAGATAAAGATAAAAGAAACTGAAAAATAAGGGATGGTTGACGATAAAAAAAAAACAAGAAATGAATGAAAGGATAAAGGAAGAGAATTAAGGGGAGGAAAGGGAGAGGGTAGGGTAGGGGAGGGGAGGATTTAA
>NW_020868818.1:186968-189468 GCF_003789085.1 Penaeus vannamei
ATTGATCACGGTGCGAAATTTGACTTGTTATACAACGAGGACTTTTGACATCCTGTTATGATTCAGCGGCAGAACAGTAAACAATCGTATGTGTCAAGTGGAAAGCTCAAATATAGAAAGAGAAATGGTTGTGTAAAAGGAAATGAACTTGTACTTATGCCCGGCTGTTCAGAGAAGAGAGAATGTAGGGTTTAGGTACATAAAGTATACTGATGTTTATCATAATTATTTTCATTGTAAGTATTATCACTATCACTATCAGTGTTTTCATCATCGCAGCTTTATTGTAATTTTTGTTAGTGCAATGAATGCTATCATTATCGGTATGATTATTATCGTTGTTATTATTATCATTAGTATGTTCCTGAGATTGATGATAAAAGTAACAATAAAAGCAATGATAATGATAAAGATAATGATTATAATAACACTAATGATCATGATATTATCATTATTGTTATTATTATTATTATAGTTAATACTATTGTCATTTCTATCATTATTCATATTATCATTATTGTTATTATTATTATTATTATTATAGTTATATTATTGTTATTATTATTGATATCATTATTATCATTATTATTATTATTATATCATTATTATTATTATTATTATTATTATTATTATTATTTTACTATCATCATCATCATCATCATCATTATATTCATTACTACTTTTATTATTATTATTATTACTATCATTATTATTATTATTGTTGATACTAATAGTAATAACATTGATGATGATAATGCTTAGTAATAGTAATAATGATGATGAAAATAGTGATTGTAATGATAAGGATAATCATGATGGTAATGCTGATAATAATGGTGGTGATAATGGTGATAGTGATAGTGGTGGTGATAATAACAATATCATACTAATGATAGTAATTTAATAGTAATGGTAACAATGAAAAATATAATAGTTATCATAATATTTATGATAGTAGTAATGACACTGGTTAGATGTTAATAATAAGATTAAAAATAAGTTATAAAATAGTAAAAGTAATAATGGATAATAAAGGTAGTGATAATTACAATAACAATAACAGTAATACTAACAATAAGAACAATGTTTATTGTTGTTGTTATTATTATTGTTATTATTATCATTATTATTATCATTGTTATTATTATTATTATTGTTATTATTAATGCAGTACCATTATCATCACTACTATTACTGTTATTATTAGTGTTACTATTATTGTTGTTTGTGTTGTTATCATTATCATTACTATTATTATCGCTGTTGTTATTATTATTATCATTGCTATTGTGATTATTATCATCATATGTACTACTACTACTGCTACCACTACCGTCACTACTATTACTATTATTATTATTATTATTACTGTTATCATCACTATTATTACAACTACTACTACTATTTTTATTATCATTATTAATGTTAGTATTATTGTTAATATTATTATTTTTATTACTATTGTTATTATTATTATCATTATTACTATTGTTATTGTAATTTTTGTTGTTGTTATTATTATTATTATTGTCATCATCACTATTTTTATTATTACGATAATTAATATTCCTGTTGTTGTTTTTATTATAATCATTATTATCATTATTATTGCTAGCATCATCATCATTATCAAATCATTATCCTTTTACCATCATAACTGTTATCAATAGTATTATTGTTGTTGTTATCAATATTATTACGATTGCTGTTATTATCATTACTATCGTTGTAGTTTCATTATTATTATAACTGTTCTGACTTATAGTTCCTGTTATTGGTATTGTAACTGACATTATTAGAATCATTATATCACTGATAATAAAGGAAATTATAATGATGATAATGTGAACAACATTATCGAAAATTATGATGATGGGTAATGACAATGATAATACCCTAAATAATGACGATGAAAAATATAAGAGTTGTGATGATAATGAGATTATTATATTTTTAGATTATTCATTATGATACTAAGTGTTGTGATAATGATAATAACCATAAGAATCATGATATTGATAAGAACAATAATGATGATAAGAAATGTAATACGACAGATATTAATTTCGGTAATGATAGTATTAATGATCACGATGATTATGAAAAGGAAACCAGTTGAATCAATTATTGTTATCATTTTTGTTTTACAGAATTTCTGCTTGGAAAAAAAAATGTACATAATACGAAAAAATGTTTATAGATAAGAACAACGGACACGATAAACGAAGAAATGAAAAACAACCGTGTTCTATTTCTGGGATAGACCACGTCATGCTCAGTAGTATACAAATGTTCAGACACAGAGTGGATAACACTTTCAGGAACAGTACACGAGGTTATCAGAGTCAGGAGAACATTTATGGAATTGCGTTTTTGCACGGCTGTTCTTTCCTGGGCTATGGGAAAATGGACATTTGTTTTTTTTTTTCTTTTTTTTCTTTCTTTTTTTACTGAAATGTTTCTCTTGTTTGAGTATTTAGGTGTGTGTGTGTTTGTCGAT
>NW_020868818.1:199468-211968 GCF_003789085.1 Penaeus vannamei
GCTACCCCCTCTCTCTCCCCAATACCTCCGCCCCCACCCTTCCCCAAACCCTCTTCCCCTTCTCTCCCAGCCTCCCTCGCTCTTCCCTTCCCTCCGTCCTATTTCTCCGTCCTCCATCGCCAAAACTAATAAGAGAGAAGGAGGGAAAAAGTATGTGTCCTTGCATTTGGGACGAATTTGGCTTTCAGAGATTCTTTATAGAAATTTTATGTCTCCACCGGAAGTGCTAATGAAGCTTGAAGGGAACTACCCCATCTCGGGACGGCGGGGGGGGGGGGGCACCAGGGAGGGAGGGAGGGAGGGAAGGAGGGAGAGGGGAAATCAGGGAGGGAGGGAGGAGGAAAATTAGGAAGAGGAGGGAGGGAGGGGAGAGAAAATGAGGAAGGGTAGTGGAGGAGGAGGGTTGGAGGGAAGGAGGAAGTTAAAGAGTAAGGATTGAGTGAAAGGAAAGGACGGGAAAGGCGAGAGAAAAGAGAAGAGGGAGAAGAGGAGAAAGAAGAAGAAAAATAATGAAAAGAGAGAAAAAGAGCGGAGAAAAGAAGGAAAAGAGAGGCAATTCTCTTTCTTTTTCCACCTCTTTCGTCCTTCTTCCCTTGTATGTTTCTCCCTCTTCCCGTTTTCTTATATTGAAACGCTTCCCATTTACTCCTGAGACATAATTCTCGCGATATACTTGGATCTATTATTCATCTTCTTTTTGTTTAGACTTGCTCCTTCTCAAAGGACTTTGCTTTAAAAGCTTCCCTGTCTTAAAGAGTTCTTAACCGTTGCGCTCCTCCTTCCCTGATGCCTGCTTGCTTGTTTCATATTTTTTCAAGTCTCAAAAATATGTATATTGTGATACTCGTGTGTCTGTTTTCTACTTAGTACTGAATCATTATATATATATATATATATATATATATATATATATATATATATATATATATATATATATATATATATAATATATATATATATATATATATATATATATATATATATTATATATATATATATATAATATATAATATATATATATATATATATATATATATATATATATATATATTCATTCAATTTCTCATCTCCGTCAGTTGCACAAAAATGTATTGAAAATAAAATACTCTTAACATCTACTTCTTATGTAGATACTACTGTACGTGCAGATAACGGTCTTTCTATAAAACGTACAAGGGAAAGGATTGCGACATCCTACGGCAGCACTTCGAGCTTAATTGGAAACCTCTTCATAAGCAGCAGGATATGGCGGCCATATTTCGAGGCCAAGGAGGACGCCCCTCGCTTCGCCCTCGGGTTGTGACGCATCTTAACGTCCGTCAGTGCAACAGTGGTTCCTTCGAGATAACTGAGAGACACTTACCGTAAAAGCTCAGCATGAACTGGCGTCATTAACATCGGGGAAAAAAAGAAAGGAAAAAAAAAAGTGCCTTTCATTGTTGGGCCAAAAGTCATTTACATATATTAACCCCAATTACATATATTAACCCCACAGAGTCCAAAGTCTTTCTCGTTGGATGTCTTTGTCAGTATGTCTGTCTCTCTTTGTCTACTCTCTCTCTCTCTCTCTCTCTCTCTCTCTCTCTCTCTCTCTCTCTCTCTCTCTCTCTCTCTCTCTCTCTCTTCTCTCTCTCTCTCTCTCTCTCTCTCTCTCCTCTCCTCCTCTCCTCTCCCTCTCCCTCTCTCTCCTCTCTCTCTCTCCCTCTCTCTCTCTCTCAACGCATATGTATACACAAAAAAACAACCAAGAAACAATTTCATAAGAAAAATAAAGTGCGAGAGCGAAAGAGAGAGAGAGGGAAAGGGAAGAGGTGAAAAGATCATTAACATTGGCCTCATAATTCAGAGGTAAACGGAACTAGAGCGCCGTCTTTCATGTCTTAAGTAGCGGGTAGAGGGACCACTTTACCAGAGGGCACACTTATTTAGGCCATGTTTCAGAGCTAATTTCCTCCCTCTTTTTAAGTCCTTGTATCGTAGATGTTCCCTCGGATGCTACTGGAGATCTTGTAAGTTTTTTTTTTTTTTTTTTAGATTTTTTCTTCTTCTTCTTTTGGATGTTTACTGTCTTGTGCGTTATTTCGTGTTTGGTTGGGGTTTGGGTTATTGCTTGGTCTGTTTTCTTTGTGTCGCTACTTTTCGATGATTTTCTCTTTCTCTTTCTCTATCTTTGTATGATTATCTCCTCTCTCTCTCTCTCTCTCTCTCTCTCTCTCTCTCTCTCTCTCTCTCTCTCTCTCTCTCTCTCTCTCTCTCTCTCTCTCTCTCTCTCTCTCTAGCATTATCTACCTCTCTATCTATCTATTTCTCTATTTCTCTATTTCTCTCTCTCTCTCTCTCTCTCTCTCTCTCTCTCTCTCTCTCTCTCTCTCTCTCTCTCTCTCTCTCTCTCTCTCGAGCAAAAATTGCAAGAGGAAAGACTATGTGTATCTCATCGGCTCCCTACGTTATAGGGAATAGCACTGTCGCTGATTGGCCAGCAGGGAAACATTTGCAGGTATCCAGCTTTTATCTGATTGGCTGGCGTAAAGACATTTGTGAATTAAATTGTTTGATTGTATTTTTCATTTAAACCTTTTTTAAAGTAATTACTGTCATTTTTCCCCCTTGCCTCGCAATGTTCACGGGAGCTCCTTGCACATATCTTAACCGGCGGCCAAAATTGGTCTCAGACCGAAAGCATTGAAAGGAACCAAAGTTTTTGAGGTTTCCGGAAACCCTTATGTTGAATGATTGTCGATAGGAGTTGTCAGAAATCATTTCAAGGAATTCCTTTACGAAAACCGTTTTTTTCTTATGTCTCTGGATGATATTTTTGAGAAAATATTCTTTTTTTTTTACTTTTTTCTTCTTGTAACTAGAGGAATTCGTTTTCATTCGCCGAGTTTAATATCTTATCAGAATATGAGAATATCTGATAAAGAGAGTGTTTTTTTCAGTCTCTTTTCCAATAAATGATAAAAAAAAAAAAAAATACTTATCGGTGATACCAATTTTGATGGAAATTATTGCATGATTTTTTTTTCTTTCAATTTTTTGCTGAGATAGCCATTGCGAAATAGAGAAATCCGATTTCTCTTTCTCTTTTTTCTCTCTTCATTTACATTCCCATCTCCCCCCTCTCCGTGGTTACATTCCTTCCGCCCCAGACTTTTTCATTTCGTTTGTTCAATGACTTCTGAAGTTTAAGTCGCGCCTCATTATGGCAAAGTTTGGGAGAGAGGTAAATGGCTCAGGGAATTCTGCTTTATCAAAAAAAAAAAAAAAAAAAAAAAAAAAAAAAAAAGTAAGAAAAAAAAAGATTAAAAAAATATTATGAAAATTAATGTCGGACCGATGAGTCCCGATTGGACAGAGATGCTCGCGTGCTCCTGTGCTTGGGTAAAAATTCGCAGTCACGTTTATATACGCGCACGCCGTATAAGTAAATTCCGAATATGTGACAGCAGGAGTATATTTTCATTATCTGTTAAAAATAAAGGATACCGTATTTTAGTTAAGCATAGCGGTCTTGTCGACTCATGGCTTTTCTGCATAAGCCGGCAAGATCCTTGGGTAATGTCTACTTACATTGCTCATAATCATTCCGGTATACTTTAGGCCAGGCATATCATCATGTTACTAGTATAACGCTAATGCCACGTTGTTAAGAGTGGTCTCTGTGTAACATATTTCCGAATAGATTTGCTTCTTTTGAACGCCTTCCGAAAGCTGCACCACATCCAGAAAGAAATTGAATCAAATGATAATTTAAGAAAAATGCCAAAGCAAAAATGGTCGCAAGAATAATTAATGATCCCCTTCCATATTGTGAGGAAATTCTCGTGTGGATTACCCTCCGAGCTTTACCATAATCACCAAAATATCAATTCAGATTAACGACCTCATTATCATGTGTGCAAGTGCTTAGCGACACACGAAGTGCTGCCATGAACGTAAATTCATTTCATATCCCTTCTTATAAAGAATCATCTCTCCCCACGTTATTTTTAACAACTTTTTTTTTTGGGGGGGGTGGAAGAGAGGGGTAATGGGCGGAATAAATTGGATGAAGAAAAAAGTAACGAGAAACAAGCGAAATGAAAGAACGAATAAGAAAGAAATGTTTATCCATAACCATGCCATCCAGGGGAAAAGAGGGCCGGAGGTAATCATTTTCTTTTCTGTATCTGTATTTTGTACCTGTTGTACCCTATATATGTACCCTGATTCCCCGAGCCCCCACTTCCCCCCCCCCTCCAGGCTCACTCTTTACACACGCCAAACCTGATGGCTGTGTTCAGGCTGAAGTCAAATTGGATCGTCCGGTGGGAGTTCAGTCTCTCATAAATTTCTGTGACAAGGGTTGTACACATGCTAGTTAAGCTGGCGCACTGTATAATCTCTGTTCATATTCTCATTCTCTCTCTCTCTCTCTCTCTCTCTCTCTCTCTCTCTCTCTCTCTCTCTCTCTCTCTCTCTCTCTCTCTCTCTCTCTCTCTCTCTCTCTCTCTCACTCACTTATTATTCTATATCTCGTCTCACGTTATGAATCTCTCCCCACGCTGTCTTTCTTTTATTCTTTCCCTTTTTCCTTTTCTATTTCTCCTCTTCAGAAAATCCGAGAGGAGGCAGAATTGGAAAGGAGAAAGACACGTTAACAGAAAATAATTTAGCGCTGTTAGAGTTTCCTAACCTTATTTGAACTTTCAAATTTAATTTTTGTTTTCGTCGTATAACTAATTGCGTTTGCGAGTATTGTATTCGAATAGTCGGACCTGATATGTTCGCACACACACTCCTGGTCTTGCATGTATTGAATACCCCGCACACATACATACCATGTTTGTGTGTGTGTGGTGTGTATGTATAATATATATATATATATATATATATATATATATATATATTTATATATATATATATATATGTATATATAATATGTATATATATATATATATATATATATATTATATATATATGTATATATATATATATATATATATATATTATATATGTATATATATATATATATATATATATGTAGTATATATATATATATATATATATATATATATATTATATATATGTATATATATATATATATATATATATATACATATATATATATATATATGTATATATATATATATATAATATATATATATATATATATATAATATATCCCCATCCCCCCCCCCCCATACCCCCCCCCTCCACCCCCTATCCCATCCCTCCGCCAGCCACCTCCCTCAGCCAAAGACAAGAACTGTGTTGTAATTTTCGGTCTCGTGACACCGTGTTTATTGTGGGGAGAGTTGTCACTTATTCACCGGGCATTTCCCTCCGCTCGAAAACTGTATTCCCGAGACAAACGAGCGACAGAAGGGATACTGCATCCATTATGATGCTGCTCAGCCATGTTTACAGAGGCAACAGAACTAACAGATTCTCGAGTCTTCGTCCCTCCTCCTCCTCTTCTTCCTCCTCCTCTTCTTCTCTCCTCTCTTCTTCTTCTTCTCTCTCCTCCTCTCCCCTCCTCCCCCTCTTTCTTCTTCCCCTCCTCCTCCTCCTCTCCTCCTCTTTTGCTTCCCCAACACGCTTGTAATCTTTGTAAATTAGATCATATTCGTTATTTGGGATCGTTCATTCTGCTGGGTGGTTGGTTGTGTGTGTATGAGGTTGTGGGTGTAGGTGTAAGTGTGTGTGCTCATGCGTAGACCGAGTGTGTTTGTTATAACTGTGTGTGTGTGTGTGTTTGCGTGTGTGGTGTGGTATGGTGTGTGTGTGTTTGGTTGGTTGCGTGCATCCGTTAGTGCTCGCATGTGCGTAGTTATGTGTGTGTACATCAATGAAAAAGAATAGCGAATTCGTTCCTTACTTAGGTCGTTTATCTATTGACAGTGTAAACGAGTTTAGATGCGTATTAGCGAACAGTAGTCATTTATATTCCAAGTCTGCGATGTTTTATCTTCATTTTTCCGTTTCCCATGTATTAGTTCTTTTTGTTTTTGTTTTTGGTATTTCCCGTTTTTTACATTTTTCCATGCTTCTATTTTTATTTTTTCATTATTAGTTTTTTTGATTATGGTATTTAAAAAAAATCATGCTTCTCCTATTGCTTTATTTATTTTTCTGTATGAGATTTTTTTTTTTTTTTTTTTTTTTTGATATTTCCGTTTTTACATTTTTTCATGATTCTCCTTTTATTTTTTGTTTTTGGTATTTCCCGTTTTTTCATGCTTCTATTTTTTTTTTTTTTTTTTTACATTTTTTTCATGATTTTTTTCGTTGCTCTCCTGCGTTGCCTTTTGTCCACCAGGTCTACTCCCTTTACTGAGTCCTTACGTAGGTGGTTCATGGGACCCTCGTCGCTCCTTGCTGTGTTATGTGACTTCTTTCTCTTCTTCTTCTGTTTCTCTGCCCTCTCTCTCTCTCTCTCTCTCTCTCTCTCTCTCTCTCTCTCTCTCTCTCTCTCTCTCTCTCTCTCTCTCTCTCTCTCTCTCTCTGAAACTCTCTGAAACTCTAACCCTCCTGCAAGTCACCGTTTCCCCTCCCCTTCTCTCTCTCTCTCTCTCTCTCTCTCTCTCTCTCTCTCTCTCTCCTTTCCTTCTTCAAAATCCCTTTCTGTTCATCCTCTCTCCTTTCTATCCCTTTTCCCTCGTCATCCTTCTTCCCTCTCCCCTCACATCTCCCTTTCTATCTCTCTCCCTTCTGCCCTCCTTTTATATCTCCCCTATTCACTACGCATGGGAAAATTAATCTTATTTACGTAATGCCTACGGGTCGGATTCGCTGATATGGCAACATAAAAGTTGGATCGGCCGGGATCAGGGTAAACCTCCGACCAATCCTCATCCGACACACTACGGCCCGGGGAGGATAAGGGAGTATTTGGGGCGAAAAGGAGGGTTTTGGGGGAGGGGGGGGGTATTTGGGCGAAAGGAGGGGGATGAGGGGTATTTAGGGCGAAAGGAGGGGAGGATAGGGAAGGGAGTATTTGGGCGAAAGAAGGAGGGATGAGGGTGAGTCGGTATTTGGGCGAAAGGAGGGAGGGGAAGGCGGTATTTGGAAAGGAGGTCGGTATTTGGGGCGAAAGGAGGGGGGTGAGGGGAGGGAAAGGAGTATTTGGGGCGAAAGGAAGGAGGGGTGAGGGTATTTGGGTCGGGGAAGGGTAGGGTAGCGGCTATATAGAGGAACAGGGTGGGGAAGGGTGAGGGTTAGGGAATAGGATGAGGGACACGGAGATTGAGACGAGGAGACCTGGAACATTCACTGATAGGTGAGGGGAATTGGGTATGGAAGGGAGGGGAGAGGGAGTAAGGAGGGTGATGTGGGAGGAAGGGAGGGAAGGGAGGGTGATACGCTACATACAGCCTTTATCCTGCCTACTGTCTTGGCGTCCTGAGGCTCGCTGTCACAACGTTACTGAGGGAACTAAGAAACAAGAAAGATAAGAAAATAAAGATAGATAGATAGATAGACAGATAGAGAGAGAAGGGTATGGATTAAGAAAAGAAATACGACACAACCACATCACTACAAGGAGAGCGAGGAGCGACCTTGCTCTACAACGCTCTGACGTCATAAACCCCGAGAGTGTTGGGTTTGGGGGTAAGGGAGCGGGAGAGGGGACGGGGGGGGGGTTGTCGTGGAGATGAGGAGGAGGGGGAAGGGGGGGAGTGTTTGGGAGGTCCGCCCACAATGCTATTCCAGCGCCCGGGAGTCCTGTGGCGTGGAGTGTCGATTCTACGTTTTACATCCCTCGAACCTTCTTTTCATATTTTGAAACTGGATGCGTTTTTCTTTTCTTTTCTTTTCCTCTTATTTTTCTTTTTCTTTTCTTTTCTTTTTTCTTCTTTTTTTCTCTTTCTCTTTTTTTTTCTTTTCATTCTTTCTTCTTGTTATATATTTTTTTCATGTCTCCTGTCTAGTGGTTTGTTTTTTTTTCTTTTTCTGATTCTTCTTTTTTTTCTTCTTTTTCTTTTTTTTTGTCTGTTTTATTCATTCCGTTTTTTTTCGTTCCTTCTTCCAAACATTTTTTCAGGTCCCTTTGAAATGTCTACGTTTTTTGTTTGTTTGATTTTTCCTACTTTCGAACCCATGCTCGTTAGGTTTGCTAATTTCTCTTAAGACTGTTAATTGTCGAAGGTGCCCCCTCTTTTCTCTTCTCTTTCTGTCTCCTTCCCTTTCTCTTTCTGCCTCATCCCTCTTTCTTCTTATATTTTTCTTTCCTTTACTATCCTCTCCCTCTTCGTTTCCATCCTCTTCCTCTTCCGTTCCATCCTCTTCATCTCCCTCTTCCTTTCCATCCTCGTCCACTTCGTTTCCATCCTCTCCCTCTTCCTTTCCACCCTTTTTCTCTTCACTTCCACTCTCTTCCTCTTTCCTTCCACCCTCTTTCTCTTCCCTTCCACCCTCTTCCTCTCCATCCTCTCCCTCTTCCTCTCCATCCTCTCCCTCTTCCTCCCCATCCTCTCCCTCTTCCTCTCCTCCTCTCCCTCTTCCTCTCCATCCTCTCCCTCCCCCCCTCCAACCCTCCCCCCCCCCACGGCCGACCGCCTCGCCCCCATCACGCCCCAGCTCTCTCTAATCCCTTCTTTTCCATTGCGTCTTCCACTCCCAGCTCATGTCCTTCTCGTGCATTAAGAGTTCCCCTTCCAGCCAGACATCCATCATTTCCTCTCGGTTCCCCTTTCGTCTCATTCTTCTCTCTCTCTCTCTCTCTCTCTCTCTCTCTCTCTCTCTCTCTCTCTCTCTCTCTCTCTCTCTCTCTCTCTCTCTCTCTCTCTCTCTCTCTCTCTCTCTCTCTTTCGTGTAATTGATTTATCTTGGCTTCTCTCTGTGTCTCGCTCTCTTTCTCTTTTCTCTTTCATCTCCTTTTTTCGCTTGGGTGTTCTTCCTTTCTTGCTTGCTTGTGTGTCTTTACATTTCTATCTCATTTTCTTTTCTTTGCTTATTTTCCCGGTTGTTTTATTTGCCTTTTGTCTTCACAGCGGGTTTTATTTGTTATTAATTGAAATTTTTATTCTTACACGGCGACATGTTTCCTATGTTTCGCTCTCTTTCTTTCTTTCTCTCTTTCATTTTCTTTCTCATTGAATTTTGTCTTCACCTTTTAGTGTGTATCTCTGTCGTTCTTACTTTTTCTGCTTCTAGCTTTCATTTTGAACTTTTTTTTCTTCCTTATTCTTCCCTCCACTCCTATCTCTTCGTCCCGGAATCCTTTCATCTTGTTCTTCTTCTTTTTTCGTTCTTTCTATCCTCCCCTCTCCACTTCCTCCCTTTCGTCTCGCCTCTTGCGCTGTTTCTCTCTCTACCATCACCTTTAAACTATCCGCTTCGTTCTACCTCCCCGACACTCTCTCCCTCTCTTCTTTTTTCTCTCTCTTTTCCATCCGGGATGTTTCAGCCATTTTCCTCGGCTTCTCTCCCTTCATTCCTTTTTTCGTCTCTCCCTTTCCCCTCCCTTCGTCCTCCTCCCTTTTCACCCCATCCCTCAAGCTCCCTCATCTCCACCCTTTTCGCCCCTCCCCTTAGCCTACCTCGACCCCCTCCCTTCGTCCTCCACTTCCTACCACTTTAGGTTCTTCCTTTTCTTCGACCCTTATCGTTCCTGCCTTCCCGATGGTTAAACTTCTCATTAATGGGCTTTTTGTCTACCATAACTTCTTCCCTTTGTTTCTGCGTTACTGCCCCTACTTTTAGATGTTCCCTTCTACATATTTCCAATGTTTTTTTTTCCTGTGTTGTTTGGACTCCTACCAGTCTCTTCGTCTTACCATTTATCTTCTATTCTATGTGTGTATGCGTGTGTGTGTGTGTGTGTGTTGCGTGTGTGCGTGTGTGTGTGTGATTTATATCATTAGCATGGTGACACTCTTTCTTCTCTATTTCTAGTATTCACCTGTTTTGCTAGCTCGTCTGAAAACTTTCAGCAAAGAAACTTTTTTAGTTCTACGTCTGTCAGTCGTACCCACTTCAATCACTGATTTTATCTCCGCCTCATCGCCTCCTCCAACCCCCCCCCCCCTCCCCTCCCCCTCAACATCCGCCAAACACACCTCTTCATTTCTTGCTTCCTCTTTGTTATTCATTTCATTGTCTCCACCTTCCCCACTCTGCCTTCATCCACCCGTATCCACCTCCCTCCGCAACCCTACCCACTTCTCCTTAACCCCTCCCCCCTCTACCTCAGCTCTCCCTTTCTTTCTCTTAGCCCCCTACGGGCCCAGCCTTCTCTCCCTTTCCCCTCTTTTCCCCTTCCCTTCCCCACCCTCCCCTCCCCTCCCCTCCCCCTCCCCTCCCCTCCCCTCCCCTCCCTCCCCTCCCTCCTCCCCTCCCCCCCTCCCCTCCCTTCCCCTCTCTCCCCTCACCTCACCTCCCACTGCAGTAACTATGAATACGAGATGGTGTTCTTTCCCCTAGTCCCAGTCCTGAGACTACCCTCTTGCCCAGGGGATGCTGGCTTTATGAAGGTTGTGATGGAGGAGGAAGGGGAGGGGAGGAGGAGGCAAAGGGATGGTGGAGTGGGGGGGGGGAGAGGAGAGACAAGATGGGATGGGGATAAAAATGGGAGGGGAAAATTGAAAAGTTTAGGTGGGTGTAGGGGTGTATGTAAAAATTTGGGCTTAGGTAGTGAGGCGCAGAAAGAGTGGTTAAGGAAAAGGGGGTCGAGAGATGAGGTGTCCTCCCCAAGAGGAGAGAGGAGGAGGGCATGGGGACGGGGGAGTGAGATCCGTTGGGCCTCATTTTAATCCCGAAATTCCTAATTGAGTAGATTGATAAATGGGTAAATAAATGGATGAATAGACAAATTAGTGGACAAATAAATCTATAGGTAAATTAATCCACAGACATTCCGGCAGTTATATATGTAGATCGATAGATCAACTGATCGATAGATAGATAGATAAGTAGATAAATAAAGCATACACGGAGGAGATTTATGAAACGTGTATGACACCAGGTGGCATATGTTGGGTTTGGGCGCTGAGGAGACCGAGGGCGGCGTTCGCAGTTGGTTATCGAATTTGAGATTCTGGTCAAGTTTCATTTTTCAAAATATTGTGGTTGTATCAAAACGAAACCGGAAGAAATACACCATCCAAGTTAAACAAAAAAAGTCTAATCAAATATAAGCTTTACAAATGTATTTTTGTCTGCAGTTGCAGGAACGTATATGTTGCACATTCGCCTGCCCTTTACTTAGGGGTATTAGCTAATGCAATTAAGATCAACCTCCTCACAAAAAGAAATAAAAATAAAGCAGATGAAAATATTTATTTGGGACGTCTCCAAACACAGGTCGCCGTCTTCCAGCACACAAAAGAAGCCCATGTGTTGTCTTGTTTTGCTTTCCGCCTTCGTGCCTCTCTCTCTGGCACCGGCAGGAGCACCAGGCACCAGCGGGAGACGCGAGTGGTGGAGGGGGAGAGGGAAGGGGAAGGGGGGACTTGGAGAGATGGGGAAGGGGGACTAGGGTATGGGGAAGGGGGGACAAGGGTTATGGGGAAAGGGGGAAGGGGATGGGAAGGGATGGTGGGGGGATGGAATAGGGAGAGACAGAAGCTGGAAGATAGGGAGAAAGGAGGTTGGAGTAGGGATAGAAGGGGGCTTGACCATCGGGATGAAAGGAAAAGGCGAAGAGAACCCACTCCTTGGTGGGATTTCTACCGCCAGAGCGCGTGAATAGGGCAGCAGAACCCACTTGCCACCCTATCTCATTCGAATAAACGCTGCAGCCTGTAAATATTTCGCCTGAGGGGGAGAGTTGCCTGTCTGTCTGTCCTAGATCCACGCAGATCTTGAGAAAATTCCAAATAAATAAAACGAATCAACGACCGAGGGAGAGAAATTTCGCAACCGAATTCCCCCGTGAATTATTGTCGCGATGTGTCAACTTGTTCGTTATCTTGCATCTCGATGATAGTGCTTGCGTAATTTTCTCGTCCGGGCGTCATATTGCTTTCTTGTGGCACTGCTAATTTATTTTCTGTGATTGATATCGCTGATCGAAGGCTCGTTTCATCTGCACGCAACACATTTATAGAATGTGGTTCTGGGACATTCAATGCAGCGATTCATCATCCGGTGATTGACACCTAGGGAACAAAATAACGTGACTGCAACGACCGCGCATCGCCAACGCACGCGCTTGCAAGATAGATAAGGCAAACGAGCATCCAGACAATAACGGGTCTTGTGCTCGGAATGTAGTGTCGGTCACGAGGTCAAAATTGGCGAGAAGCACCTTTGGGCTGTAAGAAAATCGAAAAAGATAATAGCAATACTACTACTACTACTGCTACTAATAATAATGATAATGATAATGATGATAATAATTTTGATAATGATGATAATAATTTTGATAATGATAATGATTATGATAATAATAATGATAATGATAATAATAATAGTAATGATAATAATGATAATAATAATAACGATGAGGATAACAACAACAACATTAATCATAATAATAATGAGAATATTATTATCATAACATTCGTCATCATCAT
>NW_020868818.1:221968-236968 GCF_003789085.1 Penaeus vannamei
AAAACTTTATAGCCACAGCATAAGGTATTACAAACATTATTTTGTTGTTCATAATAAGGGCTTTTTGGAGACAGGGGCGGGGAAGGGGGTGGGGGTGGAAGGGAGAGAGAATGAAGTGAAGTGAGAAGGGGAAGAGAGGGATGAAAGGGGGGAGAGGGAAAGGGAATGGAGAGAGAGAGGAGAATATTCGATGCAAGAATTCCGCGACTGGGCGACTTCGACGGCAAAAGCTCGCCTTGAAGACCAAAATCTCCGTCATCCTATTGGCTCATCGATGGCCGTCTTTGCTGTGACGTCATCGACAGCCTTTGTTGTGACGTCATCGATTTCTGTCGCGGTGACGTCACGGGAGTCTGTTGGAGGCTTTTCTTGCAAATTCGTAGTTCTGCTGAGCTCAGCGGTGACGTGAAAGGGAGCTGGCGACCATATTTTCGAGTCGGGCAGAGACTAAGCCCCGACACAATACCCAGCTCGGGCTGAGTGGCGGACTAAATATTCAGGTAATCCCCCTCAGTGGCGCCCAAAAGCCCGAACACGTGTTTTCCTTAACGATGAAGACGGTGAATGCCAAGCAAGGGAAGGGGGGAGGAGGGGGAAGGAGAGGAGGTAGAGAAAGAGAGAGGAGGATAGAGAGAAGGGGATACGTGGGCGTAATGGAGAAAGGGGAGAAGGATAATGAGTAAAAGGGGAACAGCGGGGGTAGAGGAGAGAGAAGAGGAGGGGGGGAGAGCACGCGAGCACCCAATGTATTCTTAAGTTCCCAGCCGACGCACGTGGGTAAGATACGCTCCCACAAGGACCCTTGTTGCCCGAAGATGGCTGAGCTAGAAATAGACCGAGGAATATTGCGTTACCGTCACCAGCGATTCTGCAGCGTCATCGTGAATAAGACACTCGATTGGTAGCTTCTGTTCCGCGCCATTCCTCTACAGTCGTTCCTAATTAGAGATTTCGCTGAGGACGGAGCGATCGCGTACCTTTTAATAAAGATCCTCGTTTTTTTTTCGTTTTTTTTTCGTTTTAAAGTCTATAAAGAAATTAATCTTCACAAGTCGGTGTGGATTAATTGTCGCACATTGGACTTTATCTACAGCTTCCCGTTGGCGATTTGAATGTTTCGGGTATCGTTTCCGCTCTCCATTTTTCTCCCTTTCCCTCTCCCTCTCCCGCAACTCCCTGTCTCCCTCCCTCACTCCTTCTTTCCTCTTCCTTCTTCTTTTCCTCCCCGCCTTCCCTCCTCCTTTCCCTCCTTCCCTCCATCCTCCTTCTTTTTCATTCTCTTCTTTCTTCCCTCCCCTCCTTTCCCCCCTTCCCTCCTTCCTCCTTTTCCTTCCATCCCTCCTCTCTTCCATTCTTCTCTCTTCCTTCCCTCCTTCCCCCTTTTCCCTCTTCCTCCTTCCCTTCCGTTTTTTCCCTTTTTTTTCCTTTTCTCTCCACCTCTCTTTCCCTTTCCATATCGCTGTCACCCTAACCAATCCCCATCGTCAGCTATTACCGTCTCCCTCCTCTCTTCCTCCCCGTCGCTCCACTCTCTTGCTTCCCAGTCGGGCGTATACCGTGCGTCTGGTGGTGCGTGTGTGTCATGCTGCCGGCGAAACAATGCGTTTTACCCCCCCTCCCCCCTCCCCCCCCCCCCACCATTCCCTCTTCCCCTCAGATACTCACTCTCTCTTTCTCTCCCTCTCTCTCTCTCTCTCTCCTCTCTCTCTCTCTATCTCTTCTCTCTCTCTCTCTCTCTCTCTCTCTCTCTCTCCTCTCTCTCTCTCTCTCTCTCTCTCTCTCTCTCTCTCTCTCTCTCTCTCTCTCTCTTCTCTCTCTCTCTCTCTCTTCTCCTCTTCTCCCTCCTTCTCCCTCCTTCCCTCCTTCTCCCTCCTTCTCCCCTCCTCCTCCCTCCCTCCTTCTCCCTCCCTCCCTCTTCTCTTCCCCTCTTCCCCCTCTTTCTTTTCCCCTTCCTCCTTCTCCTCGGATTTCCTTAAGTTGGCTGCCTTTTTTCCTGAGGATGTAGGGAAGATGCTCTGGGGTAGGCCTATTTTCTTCGGGTATTCACGAAGGGAAACTAGAAAGTGAGAGCAGAAAAAAGAAAGTGTCAGGGAGAGATAAAAGAATAAGAGAGAGAGAGAGGAGTGGGAGTAGAGTGTGAGAACTGAAAGTAGGAGTGAGAGAGAGAGCAATATTTATCCGTCACGCAGCAGCACTGTTCCATAATTTAGATTGTTCGCAATTTTAAACTGTCGTAAAATCTGCCGTGACGGTTATCACAGCATGGATCAGAAATGGCATTAATACCTTTTTTTGCATTGTTTTTGCACAACATAAAGACCGGGAATCCGTATAATTATCAAGATATACGCATTATCGAAATAACCCAATTTAAATCGAGAGCAAACCCCGGCCAGATCCGAAAATCTATACCACCTGCTCGCGGCCCCAACATGCAAATGCCAAAATCAACATACGGCAACTTTAACGGTGAAGATGTCATTCCTTTTATTATCTTAATATATTTTTTACTGATATGTTACCTTATATTTATCTTATATTTATTTATTTATTTCTTTATTACCGTGTACGTTTTTATATAACTGTTGTGGTACAGTTGCTTAATATTTCCTTATGCTATCTTTTAGACCTTCCAGCACTCGCCAAATATGAAAATAACAAACGAATAAACATTATAAATACACGACGTAATTATCACCGCTCTCCGTCTCTAAACCCTTTATTGCCATTGCACCCCGATATCATGCACGAGACGAAATAGCCGGCCATGCAAGTTGCAACGTAAACCCAGCCTCCCTCGTAAAGTGGCGTCGGTGCAGTACCTTGGTTTTCCTATACGAGTCGCGGCGAAAGAAGGATTCGTGGATCGGCCACATGTCGTCCTGCGGGAGAGATGCGGTTTCTGGGAGATTTTATTTTTTTTTTTCTTTTCTTTATTATTTTTTTTAGGGGTTGGAGGTGGGGGATGGGTTGGGGGGGTTGGGGCGGTGGGGTGTCGGAAAGGGAACTGTATCGTTTTATTTATTTATTTATTATTATTTATTTTTTTTTATTATTTTTTTTACTTTTTTGCTCCTTGGCAGTTTCTTATTTATTATTTATTTTATCTCATTTATTGATTTACTTACTCATGCATACATACATACATACATACATACATACATACATATATATATATATATATATATATATATATATATATATAATATTATATATATATATGTATATGTTGTGTGTGTGTGGTGTGTGTTGTGTGTGTGTGTGTGTGTTATGTGTTGTGTATGTGTGTGTGTGTGTGTGTGTGTGTGTGTGTGTGTGTAATGTATATGTCTATTTGTATTTATGCATTATTTATATTCTTTTATTCATTTATTTATTAATTATTTATGCAAAAGATAAATAGGATTTCCTCGTGTCGTTTGACTTCTTACCCCCCCCCCCTCCCCCGCCTACAACACACATTTGCTTTGCGATAAGTCATGTACATGTGTGCAATTCTTTTGATGATTATTGTTTATTTTCCTGCTCTCTTTCTCAAGTAAAATGCAGTCGTTTTTGATGTTGGCATATAATTTTGACTTTCTTATGTCTATATACTATATATATATATATATATATATATATATATATATATATATATATATATATATATATATATATATTCTCTCTCTCTCTCTCTCTCTCTCTTCCTGTGTCATATTTTTTTATTTTTTTTCTATCTCTCGCGAGTGAAATTGTCACGGTGCAAAGCAAATCAAGACGAGGGGAGTTGCAGATACCATTTACGTATATTTTCTGAATTCTATTTTTGGATCGAGGCTGTGGCGTTCGTCCAGATGTTTCTGTCCGCGTCGGAATAAACGCAGAAGTTCCGCGCCGAGAATAGAAATAAAACGTCACTCTTTTCCCCTTGTTATGACAGGTGTAAACTTTTATATAGCATAAATTCTTGTAGGTATTTATGACGTAAGTTTTCGCTTTTTTTTGCGATTTTTTTTTTTTTTTTTTTTTTTTTTTTTTTTTTTTTTTGCTTTCGTCTTTTTTTCTGATTTTGTTTTTCTTTATGATATGATAAAAAAAAAGAGGTGTGCACCGCTTGCGTTTTATCGAGGAGATTTTTTGTGTTCATTTTTCTTATGGGGTTGTGTGGTTTGGGAAAACACAGGATGTCTTTATATTTTTAAATGTATTTTATCAGTGGCTATGTTCTATATACAGCACGTTAATTTATGCATGTATGTGGAACTATATGTATTAAGGTTTAGGTTATTTTCCCATGAAGTGGTTAAGTAATATCGTAAAAGAGACACCGATTAAGGAACTGTTCGTGACATCGGCGAAATAGTCACTCCCCCCTTCCCCACCACCCCACCCACCCCCACTCCACCCCCGCCCATTTCATGACTAAGCTCTCGTCAAGCTTAAGACAATCTTCTGCTTAGCGGTGCGTGGGTGCTTGTGCTTGTAGAATGCAATATGCAAATGAAGCTTCCTTACTTTAGCTAAAACAGGAAGTGCAGCGGCTTGGGCGGCTTGCACTTTGTTGATCACCGCAAGCAAAGAGAAAATTAGCGGCGCGAGTGCATAGGGCGCCCGTCCTTTGGAGCCGCCCTGCGAAGCGCCCGCTGGACTCAGAAGCCAGGGAGAGAAAGTGATTTTGTTGTTATTATCAGTACTATTGTTATTATCATTATTATTATTACTGTTATTACTATTATCATTATTATATTATTAATTATTATTTATTATTATTATTATATTATTATTATAATATTATTATTATTATTATTAATTATTATATTATATACTATTATTTATTATATTATTATTATTTATTATTATTATTATTATTATTGCTATCATTATTGTCATTATCCATTATAGTAGAGTAGTAGTAGTAGTAGTAGTAGTAGTAGTATCATCATCATCATCATTATTATTATCATCATGATTATCATTATAACAATCTCTTTTGTTTTTACCGCGTCATCGACCTCAACCCTCAACATATATATACGTAAGACAGTCCAAAGTTCAGATGAACTTTGTTGATTTCAATGAAATCAACGTGGCAATTTTTAGTTCACCTTATGCCGATAGTTCTCCAAACTCATCAGAACTTTGGGATTCCACATTAAATATTTCACGTAGAGGAGCCCCCCCCCCTCCTCCCAAATATAAATATTATTTGATTTTCAGGAGTGGAACCTCGCAGTTTTTTCGGTCTTTTTGGCATGTGAATAGCTAGGAATTATTCACATTGTACATACCAAAAAATTAGATACTACATCATGAGCAGATGACATAAAAAAATACATATATTTCCCCTTCGTAGCGTTTGATCTATTCATAATACCGTCCGCACGTTGCTTGCAGGGAGAGCAGGCGAATTTTATCCCCAAGCAATAAGTCTTACATAAAGCACAGCCGCGTAACGAAGGCCATTAATGGTTATCCGTGGGAACCGAGGCTTTCATGCCATTCAAGGGGGAAGGAGCGGCAGCCGCGGGCGCCGACGCCGAGAAGGATCTGCTCGACGTTTTTGTGTTCGGTGCGGCGGGTTTGTGTGCGTTTGGCAGGGGGTTGCCGGCTAGTGTGTTTGTTTGGTAGGGTGTGGATATGTGTGTTTTAATATATATATATATATATATATATATATATATATATATATATATATATAGAGAGAGAGAGAGAGAGAGAGAGAGAGAGGAGAGAGAGAGAGAGAGAGGAGAGAGATAGAGATAGAGATAGAGATAGAGATAGAGAGATAGAGATAGAGATAGAGATAGAGACGATAGGAGATAGAGATAGAGATAGAGATAGAGATAGAGATAGATATAGAAGATTATATATATATTATAATAGAGAAGAGAGAGAAGAGAGAGAGGAGAGGGAGAGGAGAGGGAGAGGAGAGGGGGAGAGGGAGGAGAGGAGAGGAGATAGAGGGATGAGAGGGAGAGAGAGAGGAGAGAGGAGAGAGAGAGAGAGAGAGAGAGAGAGAGAGGAGAGAAGAGAGAGATGAGAGAGAGAGAGAGAGGAGAGAGAGAGGGAGAGAGAAGAGAGAGAGAGAGAGAGAGAGGAGTAAAACGTAATCGTTGTTATGTTCCCCATCATGCTTTTCCACATTGCTCCTTACACTTACACGATTTATGGTCAACTGTTTTTTTAAAAAATGTTTAGAAAACGAACGAGAAAAAAGGCGCCCAGCTACTCTTCCATGGATATTAAAACGCCCCAAGAACAAATACTTCGATAGCTGCCGCCCACGCCCGTTCCCGTCCCAAACATCTCATCACCCCTGATCCCAACGACCCCAGCCCCAACCCCCTTTCCCCAACCGAACCCTCTCAACCCCCACTCCCCTCCCCAACCCCACAACCACCACCTCCCCCTTCCCCCAACCCCCTCCCCTCCCCAATCCCAAACTCCCCTCTTTCCCAAACCCCCAACCCCACAACCCCTCTCCCTCGCCAACCCCGCACTCCCTTCCCCAAATCCCACCTCCCCCCTTCCCCTCCCCTCGTCCCTTCGCTTCACTCACCCCCCCCCTCCCCCTCCCCCCTGTGCACTTCTCTTCTCCCCTCCCCTCCCCCTTGTGCACTTCTCCCCCCCCCCCCCCCAGTGATGGAAACGGCTCGAGCTAGTTAAATTGTTGCGGGCCGCTTGAGACCGGGAGCGGAGGCCATACTTTCCAGAAGTTTCCTCGGCCGCATTTTCTCCGCTAAATGTCTTGCAGGCACATGATAATCTTGGGAGGATATGCAGCGGCACGCGGCGATTCCCTTCCCCCCTTCCCCCCTCCCCCTTCCTCTCTCCTCCTCTTCTTTCTTCCATTGCCTGTTATTCGGGAGCCTTATGTTTTTTATGACTTTATTGGCGTCCTTGTTTTTTTTTTTTTTTTTTGGGGGGGGGGGGTCGGAGTGTGTTTTTTTTTGTTTTTGTTTTTGTTTTTGTTATGGTTATGGTTATTATCTTTCTTTATGGTATGATGGCCTTTGAAAAGTGTGGATTATGTGATGACAGCCTTTCTTTTTCTTCTTACTTTTCTTAACGATTATTGTTGTTATAACGTTATTATTGTTGTTGTTCATTTTTGTTATTTTATTACTATTTATTATTATTGTTGCTGTTATTATTGTTATCGTTATTATTGTTATCGTTATTATTGTTATTACTATTATTGTTATTGTTTATTGTTTTTATTATTATTATTACTATCATTATCATTGTTATTATTATTAATTTTATCATTACTATCGTTATTGTTTTTATCATCACGATTATCATCATTGTTACCGTTATTTTTATTGTTACTATTGCTATTATTATTAATATTGTTATTATCATTATTATGATTATTTTGCCATTGCTTTCTGATATAAAAAATTTAATATAATCAGTACAATGGCGTGTCTGCTAAGAAAATATCATATTTGAATCTTTCTTAATAATCTATTTGAATGTCAAAAACAGTTTATCATTTTAAGTGTCAACACATGCGAGCACTTTATACAAACAGTCTTGTTGCAAAGCACTTACGGGGTTCCACTATATAGTTGTCTAGTGAGAGCGAGAGAACAAAGCCATTCATTTTGATATGTGTGTGTGTGTGTGTGTGTGTGTGTGTGTGATGTGTGCGTGTGTCGTGTGTGTGTGTGTGTGTGTGTGTGTGTGTGTGTGTGTGTGTGTGTGTGTGGTGTATTGTGTGTGTGTTTGTGTGTGTTGTGTTGTGTGTGTTGTGTGTTGTGGTGTGTGATTATTTCGGTGGTGATATCAAGTGCATGCGTTTAGTGTCGTATGCATGTATCCTTGCGCGGGTATATGTCTGCAAGTATACATACGTGTATATACATGCTTGGTGTGCGCGTCGTGTGCGTCGCATGATAAGCCGACGTGTCTGTCACGGACAAATGTATCGCAGAGTCTCTTTTAAGCGGCCGAGGGTCACTGCGAGGCACCGGGACTGCACACTTATTTTACAACGCACGGCAGCGGCACTTTACATTTTTGCTTGCTTTTTTGACTGTTTTCAAGAGCCGCGATCCGCTCGCGCTTTCTCTTCTTTCTCTAAGTCGGCGTCTTCTCTCTCTCTCTCTCCCCTTCCTCATCTCTCCTCTCTCTCCCTCCCCTCTCCTCTCCTCCTCTCTCTCCTCTCTCCCTCCTCTCTCTCTGCTACTTCTCTTCTCTTCTTCTCTCCTCCCTCTCTCTCTCTTCTCTTCTCTCTCCTCCTCTCTGCTCTCCTCGCTCTCTCGCCTTTTCGCTGAATCTGTCTTTCTATCTCTTGTGCGATATATATTTTTTCTGTTCTTCCTTGATGTTTCTGTTTTGTTTTTCTATCCTCTATCATTTTTTTCCTATTTTTTCCTTTTGCCTTCCTTCTCTTTCTGATTTTTTCCTAGCTTTGTTTCTGGCTTCCTTATTTTCATTTTCTGTGTAGGTTACTCTATTTTTTATCCTTCTTATTATCTCCCTCTCTCTCTTTCCTCCCCCTTTCCCTTCATCGCGCATCTTCCCGTTAATCATTCTACTTACGAACGTTCAAGTAAAAGAATCAAATTGCATTATTATTTCTGTTTCCCTTCGTCGTTGTACCCTCTTCCCTCCCCCTTCCCCCTCCCCTCCCCCTCCCTATTTGTTTCATCATTCTCTCTTGCTTCCTTTGCCACGGAGACTCATTATCCGTCGCTTTAATTAAGCGTTTGAATTATTGTGATTACATGTCAGGATTTCATTTTTGCGTCTGTTTGTATCTTTTACTCGCTTCAAACGTAAATGACTGCAATTTGCAAAGGATGGGAAGAGAGGGGGAGGGGGAGGGAGTGAGAGTGGGGACGGGAAGGGAGGGGAGTGGGACGGGGGCTGGTAGAAGCGATAAAGGGAGTAGGAATGGGAGTAGCGATGGGAAAGAGAGTGAGAGTGCAGGTAGGAGTAGGAGTAGGGTTAGAAGTGATAAGGAGAGTAGAAGTGGAAAATGAAAAAAGAAGAAAGAGTGAAAGAGAAAAGGGGACAAAGAAACACAGAAAAAAAGATAGACCGATAGATCTCAACTGTTTTGCGGGGCGCGAGAGAGAGTGTATCGTTCCGGCGCTGCTGCGAAATTGAACACACTTCTTCATCCTTAATGCGGGTTGCTCTAGGAAAAACAGGATGCGTTACGATGAAGAAAAACCTATTGCAGAGGAAACCCCACAGGAAAACCCACAGGAAAACCCACAGACAAATAACGATAATAACCCCCCTTGGAAGACGAGTCCTCTCGAGAAAAGGGCTATAGTTCCTTAATGCCAGATGACGTAAGATAATGATATAACTGTTTTGAGTGGTTTAGGTTAACAGCCAGTGAGCAGACAACAACAGCTCCGGGAACCTTTCAAAGACGTCGGGATGTAATTGGAATATGTGAACGGAAAAGAAGACTATTTCTATTCTATCTGCGGAGAACGGGGAATTACTCTGAATGGAAGGGAGGAAGAGAGAAAGAGCGAGAGAGAGGGAGTGGGAGAGAGAGCGAGAGGGGGAGGGGAGAGGAGAGAGAGAGAGAGGGAGAGAGCGAGAGAGAGGGAGTGGGAGAAAGAGCGAGAGCGAGGGAGAGGGTGAGGATGAGGGTAAGGGGTGAGGGGGAGAGAGAGAGAAAGAGAAAGATCTAGATGAAGAAAAAAAACAAAGAGAAAATTGAGAAAGCGACTAAGAAACAATACACAGCGAGAAAAGAACAATAAATTCATACCGACAGACAGAGAAGCAGTGAAGCCAATCCGACCGTGAATAAAAAAAAATGAATAAAAGCGATAAAACACAGAAGAACGGCCAAAAGAAGTTGTCGGTTATTATTCAGGGCTGTTGTTATTCATACAACGTGTCCGTGCATCCATCACATATTCGGCGAAGGAGGAGGTGGGTGGAGAGGGGGAGGGAAGGAAGGGGAGGGGGAGGGAGGAAGGAAGGAGGGAAGGGAGAAGGAGGGGGTAGAGAGAGAGAGAAAGGAAAAGAGAAAGGTAGAAATAGGGAGAAGATGAAGATAGATTGAGAGAGAGAGAGAGGAAGGGAGGTAGGGAGAGAGAATGAGATGCTGAAGAAGACAACGAGAAGGTAGGGGAGGTAATGGGAGTTGGGAGTTTGAGAAGAGGATTTGATAAGAAAAGAGAATACAGAATGAAGAATGTATTATCGCAGAAATCCGTGGGCCTTCCCCTCCCACATACGCCAGCGCGCCCCAAACTCCGGCGCCGATAATCTCCGATGCGGCCGGAAGTCCAGAAGAAGGCCACCGGAAGCCGCAGAGGGGACAAAGCCCGCCGGAGGTCTTGGCAGGGTACCTCCAAGATGTCTTTTCCATAGGCTCCCAGAGTCCCTTCTTTCCCCCCCCCCCTCTCATCCCCTCCTACTCCTCCTTTTCCCCTACATCATTACCTCCTACACCACCTTCCCCTCCCTCATCACCTCCTACGCCTCCTCCTCCCCCTCCCCCTCCTCACCATTTCCTTTCCCTCCTCTCCCCCTCTTCGCCCTCCTTACCCCACTTACACTCCCGCCTTAACTCTCCCTCTCGCCTTCCTACATCCCCCCTTCTCCTCACCCCCTTTACTCCTGCCCCCTCCCCTCCTACACCAACTCCCCCTCCTCATCCTCCCCCACCCCCCCCTTCCCCCCTCCCTCCCCCCTTCCTCCTCACCCTCCCCCCACCCCCTTTCCCCCACCCCCCATCGACATAATAAGCGCGGAAGGGACACCCAAATCCAGGCGCTCTCTCTTGTCGCAAGTATTTTTGGTCAATAATCAATATGGCGTTTTTTGGAGAGGACAAAAGATGCGTACGATTTTCTGCTTTTTTTTCTGGGTTCGGTTGTTGAGGTGTAGAGGCCGATTGCGTTTCTTTTCCTCGCTCTTGCGGGCTTAGTAAATCCATCTGTGTAGTAGTTTCTTTAGCTGTCAACCATCAGTGTCTGTCTGTCTATTTCTGTTTTTTTGTTTGTTTACCATCAGTGTCTATCTGTCTATTTTCTCTTTTTGTTTTACCATCAGTGCCTATCAATATTTTTTCTTTTTTATATATTATATATATATTGATATATCAGGGAATGTTTTTTTTCTCATCGTTTCTCCCATAGGACTATAAGATTTCTCCATAAGGATTACTTTCCTCTTTCTTCTTCAGATGACTTTCGTTTTTCCCTGCTTATATTTCTTTATATAACGCGTTCTGATTTTATGCCCTTTCGCTTTCCCGATCCAAGGGCTGATTGCAAAGCATCATCGGGCAAGAAGACTCAGGATTCCAGTGATCAACCGGGATTAGGTTTCGTAAGACTTGCGTTCTGGCGAGAGGGGGGGTGGGGGGGGAGGGAGGGGAGGGAGGGGGGAGAAAGGGAGAAAGGGGGGAAGGGAAGGGAGAGGGAGAGGAGAGGAAGATGAATGAGGGGGAGAAGGGAAAGAGAGAGGAGAGGGGAAGATAGATGAGGATGGGGGCAGAAGTGAGAGGGAGATGTGAGAAAGGCGATGAAAGAGGGGAAGGCGGATAGAGGAGAGGGGGGGGGCCGCAGAGCGGGGAGACGAAGAAGGAAGAGAGGGGAAGGAGAGGTGAGAGGGAGATGAAAGAAGGGAAAGGGGGTGGGAGGGGAGTGAAGGGAGAGGCATGTCGGTGGTGCTGATTATGTTGTCATTACTTCCTCGCATTGACCGCATGTAAATCCAACATAGCCCCCAATCAGGCTTCATTTGGGACGATGAGCCGTTATTGGTGTTCATTATACACAATCAGGCGTGTCTTGGCAGGGCGGTCAGCTGATTTGGCCACATTGGCGCCCGTCTTTCTACGCCCTGTTTTTTTTTTTTTTTTTTTTTTTCCTCGGATATCTGGTTTGGTTTGGGTTTAATTGTTTATTTTCTGTTTCTGTTGCGTATGGCTGTGTGTTTGGAAGGATATATGGATCGTCTGTTTGTGTGTGTCTCAGTTTCTCTCTCTCTCTCTCTCTCTCTCTCTCTCTCTCTCTCTCTCTCTCTCTCTCTCTCTCTCTCTCTCTCTCTCTCTCTTCTCTCTCTTCTCTCTCTCTCTATCTCTCTCTCTCTCTCTCTCTCTCTCCTCTCTCTCTCTCTCTCTCTCTCTCTCTCTCTCTCTCTCTTCTCTCTCTCTCTCTCTCTCTCTCTCTCTCTCTCTTCTCTCTCTATATATCGATATGCTACTCTCAGTCAGTCATTCACTCACCTTTTTTTCTTGTAGTTTAACTTAGAAAGGAGAGAAGGAGGAAGAAGGAAGGAGAGAGAAGGAGAGAGAGAGAGAGAGAAGAGAGAGGAGAGAGAGAGAGAGAGAGAGAGAGAAGAGAGAGAGAGAGAGAGAGAGAGAATGAGAACCACACGTCATCCTCCCGATCTCAACCGTCGCTTCCCAAACCCTCCTCGAAGACAGATGGGCGTCGTCAGTCCACCTCCTCGAGCGACTCGCGGCGCAGGGACCGTCGTCGACCGGCAGACCCGCGGGCGCCCGGGTGAAAATGCGGAGACGCCCCATTGCAGAGGCCCCAATGCGGGCTCCGGTCACGTTCATTCGCAGCTGTTATGGACCGTGTTTAATGAGTGCACCGCCAGGCCGCCGCCTCCTCCTCGCTGGCCCCCGACGCCCATCTGCATATAAGTATAGATGGGCGGCGGGTGTGTAATGGAGACCTTTGGGCATGGCCTGGTGTGCGTAGCGTGATAGCGTGAGAGGTGGAGGGGTTTAGGGGCGTGGGTGTTGTCTCAGCGTGATTTAGTGTGAAAGCAGAGACGGGGTTAGCCCTGAGGGATTAGGGGCGCGTGGGAAGAGTGATGGGGGGGGGGGCAGTTGATGGCGAGGTCCCCCGGGGAACAAGAAGAACAAGGTGATAATTAATCTCTCGGCTCTGGAGCATGTTACACGATACCGATGTATGTACCTCGACCCTCTCTTTCTCCCCAAGCTGCCCCTCCTTTTCATTCTCTCTCCTCCTCCTCTCCCTCCTCCTCCCCTGCGCCCCCCACCCTGCCCCCTCTCCCCCATCTCTCCCAAGGCCGACCTCTGCGCTGGGCCTCTGAAAGGATCACTCGCTCCTTATCCCTATCCCAGAAGAACAGCTTTGTAAGGGAGGGGATATTACTCTAGGCTTACCATAGACACTCGCGCATCTGAGGATAATGTGATAAGATACATACACAAATACGCGCACGCGCACACACACACACACACACACACACACACACACACACACACACACACACACACACACACACACACACACACACACACACACACACACACACACACACACACACACACACACACACACACACACACACACACACACACACACACACACACACACACACACCGTCACATCTTCACGTACTCACCCTGATATCCTCAGGACACGAGCTGCTCCGATAGCCAAGATGGACACTTTCTCATCCTCCACAATACTATATATAGCGTCCATTTCCCCATTTTCTACCTCCTCGAGAAGTGGCAGTGGCTACTCCTGAACTTTTTTTTTTGTAATACTTTTTGTGCCAATGTATTCTGATTTGTTTCTGTATATACACGTTCCTCCCCCGTTGTGTGTATACATTCTGCAGCATCAAGGGAATCTATCCTGTAGGGTAGATTTTCTCTAACTTTCTTCCTTGGATCTACGGTTCTTGCGCTCTCCACATCGCATCTTTAAGTATTTACAGGTTCCCGAAAATATATCTACAATTCAAAGTCCACTCCACTCCTGCGTTATTTCTCCGTTCAGCTCAGGCTATCCAATACTCCCTCGCTCCCTTTATATCATATTCCAATTTTTATGTTTTCTTGTTCCCCTCGTTTTCCCCCTATCCCGCTCCCCTCCCTTTCCCTTTTACATTTTTTTGGGTCTAGTCTTTCTCTTTCATTCTTCTCTTTTTTTTTCCTTCTCTCTCTATCATTCATTCTCTTTGTCTTTCTTTTTTTTTCATTAGATACTGTAGCTACCCTGTCAGTTTTCATTTTCCTCGTTCTGTTCTCTTTCCTTCGATTCTCCCTTGCTCTTCTTTCTCGTCGACGAACTCCTCTCTGACCCTTTTCCTCTCTCTTCTTCCTTGTCTCTGTCCTCTCTTTCCTCTCTCTTCTTCCTCCCCTCTGTCCTCTCTTTCCTCTCTCTTCTTCCTTCCCTCTGTCCTCTCTTTCCTCTCTTCCTGCCCTCTGCCCTCTCTCTCCTCTCTCTTCTTTTCCCCTCTGCCCTCTCTTTCCTCTCTTCTTCCTTCCCTCTGTCTTCTCTTTCCTCTCTCTTCTTCATCCCCTCTGTCCTCTCTTTCCTCTCTCTTCTTCCTCCCCTCTGTCCTCTCTTTCCTCTCTCTTCTCCTTCCCTCTGTCCTCTCTTTCCTCTCCCTTCTTCCTTCCCTCTCCCTTCTCTTTCCTCTCTCTTCTTCCTCCCCTCTCCCTCTTCTTCCTCTCTCTTCTTTCCTTCCCTCTGTCTTCTCTTTCCTCTCTCTTCTTCATTGTCCTCTATTTCCTCTCCTTTTTCCTCCCTCTGTCTCTTTCCTCTCTCTTTCCTTCCTCTTCCCTCTTTCCTCTCTCTCTCCTTCCCACTCCTCTCTCTTCTTCCTGCCCTCTGCTCTCTTTTTCCTCTCTCTTCTCACTCCCCTCTGCTCTCTCTCCTCTCTCTCTTCTTCCTTCCCTCTGTCCTCTCTTTCCTCTCTCTCTTCTTCCTCCCCTTTCCCCTCTCGTTCCTCTCCATCCCTCCTCTCCCACACCCTCTCTCTCCCCACAGCATCTCCTCCTCTGCCAACCCCACTCTCTCCTCCACACTCTACTCCTCCCCTCACACAACCCACCCCTCTCTTCCCCACACTCTCTACCCCTCACAACCCACCCCTCTCCCCCGCCACCATCTCTTGCCCCCCCTCTCTCCCTCCCCCCCCCCCCCCCCCCACAACCCACACACTCATCACTCTCCGGTAGTTTGTAAAATTTTACCAGAGCAGTTCGAGTTAATTAGTTATAAAACGTATGCTTTATGGAAGCTGCTT
>NW_020868818.1:241968-246968 GCF_003789085.1 Penaeus vannamei
CAGAACAGAACAGGGAAAGAAGTCACATGTTAGAATAAGAGAAAGAAAAAGAGATAGATAGATAGACAGAGAGAGAGAGAGCGAGAGAGAGACAGAGAGAGCGAGAGAGAGAGAGATAAAGAGAGAAAGAGAGAGAGAGAACATTAAAGGAGATCTCTCAGTAGGGAACACAGCATCAAATGTAGAGTTGGATGCAGCTTCATGCACAGTGTTTCACTCACTAATGAAGCGCTTTCGGAATCACGATTAATTATCTAGAATCTTCGGAAGCAAAAAAATGGTTAGTCAAAGCTTGCCCAACTACGAGCTCGCTCGTAGTCCCACATCTTTCACTACATCAATTAAGAGGTTTTGTTTCGATAATTTTTTTTTTCGGAAAATAATTCGCCCCTCGTTCCGTAGCTTTGAAAATTCCCTTTTTGACCCTCCCCCCCTTAATAAATAAATAAAAAATAATAAAAAAGGAAAAAGAGAGAATGGAAATTTGTGGAGATGAACCATTCTGGCAAGTGGCGCTGTTTTATGAACAGGATAACGAAAGTGTTGAAAACCTTAATTACTTGTGCCAACATCACAGGAGCTTCAAATAGTTACATGTTGGATATGTTGGAAATCTGCTTGCCGGTTCGTGGAGCGAGGGCGCCGCCGCCGCCCGCCTCATCACCCTCCCTGGTAACCCTGATAAATGGCGCACAGGTAGCGGGATGGTCGGGATTTTTCTAAATTGATAAGGTGTGTGCTATCTTTATAAAGCGCACGGTGCGGACGTAACCGCTTTCTCGCACACACACACTCGCGCGCGCGCGCGCGCGATGTATATATCATATATATAATTATATATATATATTATATATAATATATATATATATATATATATATATATATGTATGTATGTATGTATGTATGTATATATGTATGTATATGTACATATATATACACACACACATTATATATATACATATAGAGAGAAAAATAGAGAGATAGATAGATGGATAGATATAGAATAGATACAGATATAGATATATATGTATATATATGTATATATTCATATATATATACATTATATATAGAGATAGAAGATATATACATATATATAGATATAAGTGAATTCCCCCAGCTGATGAGTACACATTGTGAAAATAGAGCAGGGAAAGAAGTCACTTTTCCTTATCCGAACGCAATAGAAGGATTCCCATTTGGCCGAGATTCCACACCCGGATCATTCCTGAACAGCTTGTTCTCATCCCTTCATCCATATATCGGATAATGTCGCCATTCCGGATATTACAGCAAGAATAACCATGCTCCAGATGGCAGGAGTTATTTGACTGCTTCGCCTAACCGGACTGCAAGTGTCATGGGGGGATCGGGAGAACAGGAGAAGGAGAAAGAGAAAAAGAGAAAAGAGAAAGAGCATATACCTACCTGTAGTCGTGAGAGGAGTCGGGCGGGGGCAGGAGGGGGGGGTTGGGAGCGGGGGGGGGGGGGGGGGGCATGCCGGAGTGACGCCCCGACGGAGGTTCCCTTAGCGAGGTCGAGCGGAGACTGAAGTGCGAACTCGGGCAATTAAGACTGGTTCCGGTAATGGAAGAGGGAGCTGTGAGGCCCCGCTTGGTTCATCCACCTCTGATTTGCTCTTATTGTGTTATATAATTTGCATTTTCCCTATCTCGCTTCCTCTCAGTTTATATAACTGTGTATTTATATACTTAGCTGTATGTTTGTCTATTAGTTTTCCTTATGTATACCTATCTATATCTATCTATCTCTATATCTCTATCTATTATCTATATCTATACTATATCTATCTATCTATCTATCTATCTATCTATCTATCTATATATATATATATATATATATATATATATATATGTGTGTGTGTGTGTGTGTGTGTGTGTGTGTGTGTGTGTGTGTGTGTGTGTGTGTGTGTGTGTATGTATGTATATATATATGTATTATAATATATATATATATATATATATATATATATATATATATATATGTGTGTGCGTGTATGTGTGTGTGTACATACGTATAGATAACTAGATATACATATATATGTTAATGCACGCACGCGCGTGCGCGCGCGCGCGCGCGCGCGCGTGTGTGTGTGTGTGTGTTTGTGTGCGTGACCCGTAGAAATGATACAGAGGATTCAGTCATATCTTCTTTCTGCGCCTCTCTTCCACGTCCATTTCCAGCCTCTGCAGGAGTCCAGGAAACATAATTCACCCGCGAAATATTTATATATATATTCTGCGCTGTATATTTCAGTCCCAGGGTTAATTTTATCGCGTCGGACATTAACACTAATTGATAACTGAAGACGAGGGGACCCAAATTGGCCAGGGTCTTTTATTGCATGATGAATAACCAGCTGCAAACTTAACAAGGAAAGGCTTATGAATGAGTGGAATTATTACACTGAGGTCGCGATGCCGGAAAAGAAGGAAGCAATTTAGTTGAGTCTGAAGTTCGGGAAATATTTCATTTTGAATTTCATTGACGGAGTGAAATGTGGAATATTTCTGACATTCATTTTGTGGCGCGTTTATGACTTAACTCTGTTAATTTATTTCTCAAACTATCATTTTTCCTTATTCTGCCCTTTTTATATGTACCTAATCCAAAGATACATAAAAAACAGCGTGTCTTACCGAAACACGTATCACAAAAGCACAAAGAATGTCATCCAGTCTCCTAAGCTTACAAAAAAGAGAGAAAAAAACACGAAAAAAACACGTTACACTTTTCGCAGAAGGTGACTCCGCGCGGCTTCAGGTGTTACGGGCTCAAAGACTCTCCGGGCAAAGTTTTCTTAGGAGGTGCGAGAGCGAGACGGCGCACGGCGGGCGAGAACAACTTTTCTTCAAACGGGTTGTCATTTTTTTGCTCTCTCTCGCTCTTGGATCCTTTTTATTCTTCACTTTCTCTCTCTCTCTCTCTCTTTCTCTTCTTTCTTCTTTCTTTCTTCTTCTTTCTTCTTTCTTTCTTTCTTTTCTTTCTTCTTTCTTTCTTCTCTCTCTCTCTCTCTCTCTCTCTCTCTCTCTCTCTCTCTCTCTCTCTCTCTCTCTCTCTCTCTCTCTCTCTCTCTCTCTCTCTCTCTCCCTCCCTCTCTTCTCTTCTCTTGTCTTTCTTTTTGTTTTTCTCTCTCTTTCTCTATCTCTTTGTGCCTTTGTCTCTTAGCTGGCGAGTGACTTTGAGGGGAATTGAGTCTTTCATTTTATCGTAGAAATCCTTATCTATTCTCAAAATTACGTACATATTGTTTGGAATTGAAGAATGAAAGTGCTAAGCCCACTAGATACGCATTTTAGATACGTCGTATAAGCCTTTTGATTATATAAACAATACAAGACAAGAGTAAGGTCATGGATGTATAGAAAATAGGGAAATAGGTACATGGAGATATGTATATATATACGAAAATAGGGAAAGCAGATGAATTAAGCGGGCGAACAAAGGCGTTCCGGAGGATGATCTCTCTCATCTCCGAGCCAGTCGACCTTGGTGCCTGCAGTGTGCCAGTTCCCCCCCCCCCTCCTTCTCCTCCTCCGTCCGCTCAGAACTACCGCCTCCTTCTCCCCTCTCACAGGCCAGACCCAATGCCTTCGCCCCCTGCCTCCCCAAATCATAGTCTCTCCTCTCCTGGCCTCCTTACAGACCCAGCAGCCTTCCCCCACCACAGCCTCCCCCAACCACAGCCTCCCCATCTCTCCCCTCCACCTAGAACGAGATCTGCCTCGTTCCAGAACCAGTCCCCCGGACCCCACGCAGAACCACAGCCTTCCCCCCCTCCCCAGCCTTAAAAGCAGTGCCACGCAAGGCCACGCAGGGCCACGTCGAGCCACATAGGGCCACGTAGGGCCACTAAGCTTTCTCTCGTGGTGATAGCCGACTACTGATTCCCCACTAAGTCGAGTGTGGCAAATGCGAAAAGTTTCCTCCGCGGTGTAAACCTAGTGCCGCACGGGCGTACCACAACAACCGCGGCCAACCATCTCTACCACCACCTCTGCCACCATCTACTGCCACCAACGACTTTTTTTTTTTTTTTTTTTGCAAACTACTACTGCACTTCGCTTCTCCAACCCTCCCTTCCGAAGCAGTTATTTTTAGCTGGACACAATCAGTGACATTCCTAACAGAAATCATGTTATCCCCCTCACCCCTCCTCACCCCCCCCCCCCACACACACACCACCACACACTTTTTTCCCATCGGCCAGCAGTCAATAAGTCCCTCTCTTCTTGCCCTCTCGCCCTCTCCTGCTCTGCCTCCCTCTATCCCTCTCTCTTTCTCTCCTTTCTCCTTATTTCCCCTCGACTCCCACTCCCTCCCTCCCTTTCTTCCTCCAATCTTCCCTCCCTCCATCCTCTCTTCCTCCCTTCCTCCCTTTCTTCCTCCCATCTCCCTCCCTCCCTCCCTCCCTTCCTCCTTCATTCTTCTCTTCCTCCTTCTTCCCAGCAGGCTGTTTCTCGTCCATTTTCTGTGTTCCTGCGACCCCCAAGCGCCCGTGACGGCCCCGTTGCGGTCAGCGTGGGTGTGGATGACGTGAGGGAGAGAGTGAGGAGGGAGAGGTTGAGGGAGGGGGGGGGGGAGAGAGAGAGGGGGGCGAGGAGGAATGGAGTATGGGTAGGAGGGGAATGGTGACAAATGGTGAGTGGGGAATGAGAAGATGATGAGGAATCGGGAGCTAAACGTGGGGAAAGTGTGTGGGGGGAGAAGGGGGGAAAGAGGGAATGAGGGGAGAGGGGGGGGGAGGAGGCACCCGTCACGATTATCGTATTTTAGGGGCATTTATTGTCGTTTTGAATAATCTGTTGCCGATGCCATTATAGGGATTATGCGGGCGTTGGCGCTGTAAAAGAGAGAGCAAAAACAAAAATGGATAGAGAGAGATGGAGGCGGAGAGAAAGATAAAGGAGGTAAATAAGATGAATGGAGATAAAAGGAGCCCAAATAAAATACATTGAAATATAAAAAACAAAGAAAATGCA
>NW_020868818.1:251968-271968 GCF_003789085.1 Penaeus vannamei
AGCGCCTCATATATATATATATATATATATATATATATATATATATTATATATATATATATATATATTGTATATGTGTGTGTGTGTGTGTGTGTGTGTGTGTGTGTGTGTGTGTGTGTGTGTGTGTGTGTGGTGTGTGTGTGTGTGTGTGTGTGCATACATACATATTACATACGTACATATATATATATATATATATATATATATATATGTATGTATGTATGTATGCATGTATGTAAGTATTATATGTGTGTGTGTACATATATCTATGTATCAACGAAAAAAACAAAACAAAACAAAATATATGCGTCTGTGTGCATATATACACGCTTCTCAGTATCATGTGTCTACGGTCAGTCATCCACGCGGACACACGACGCAGCTCAATTAGGCAAGTCGAGCATCGGTGGTCGCCAGCCAACGAGATATGCTGGTATGTTTGGCCAGCCACCCTCGGCCGTGCTAATGAGGTCAGGGAGAGGCGCCCCCTGTGCTTCTTTTTCTACATTATCCTCGTGGACTGAAGAGGGAGGGTAGGAGGGGGAATATGGGGGGTAGTGGGATGTAGGGAAGGTTGGGGATAGAGGGAGGGGGGACGGGAGGGGTGGGATAAGTAGAAGGAGGGAGGAACTGTAGGAGAAGGAAATATGAGGGGGATAGCAAGGGAAAGAGGAGGAGCGGTGAGTGGGTGGGCTGGACGGGTGGGCGGTGCGTGGGTGGGTGGGGCAGTGGGCTCTCTTTGTGCCATTCCCCGAGGGCTAGCATTGACAATGATTTCTATCCGTGATTTCCGCAGTTCTCTTGTTGGCATGGCAGCTGTCTTCCTTAATTAGGCGGAGAGTGATGTTAGATAGAAGATGGAACGAGGGAGGGAGGGAGATTAGGATAAGGAGGGGGATGAGGGAAGAAAGAGAGGGAGGGAGAAGGAGAACAGGGAGAGGATGCTAATGAGAGGGAGAAAAGAAGACTGAAAAATGCCCTGGAGAATTACCATGATAAAAGCGAGGAGACAGAGAGAGAGAGAAGGGGGGGGGGAGACACGCGCTATATGTCCCCGTAGCAACCGATAAAAGAGAAGAAAGAAAATACAAAAGGAAAAGATAGATGAATACAGAACCCCGTCGAGACACGTAGGCTCATCTCATCTTTCGCTTTCCCTGCTTTCTGTTCGTCAGTGTTCACCTTCTATCCGTTTCCCACTTTCCCCTTTACCCCCTCTCCCTTTTCGTGTTCCCCATTAACCCCTCATTTACCCCCGTGTGCGCCTTCCCCATCTCCGGCGCCGCGCCCAGGTTGCGAGGGATAGCAGGGCGCCTGTTTCCTCTCGGCTCGCACTTTATCCCATCAGCGCGAGATCCGGAGGCTGGGATTATTATTAAAGTGTATCGTTTCTCCGGGATTATTTCGCTCAGGCGTCTCTCGGCTTTAAGGGGCATTTTCTGCCTGTTTGCCTGTCTCTTCTGTGTGTCTGTTTGTACGTGGGTGTCGTGTGTGGTGTTGGCGGTTCTCTCTGTTTCTATTTATGTATATATACATATGGATACACACACACACACACACACACACACACACACACACACACACACACACACACACACACACACACACACACACACACACACACACACACACACACACACACACCACACACACACAAATATATGAGGCGCTGAGAATCTTCTTTCTTTATTTCATAACTATCATTCTCATCCTCCCTCTTTCCGACATCGCCGATACGAACAGCTAAAAGAAAACCCGACATACCCAACCAAAGACCACACTACCGAAGCAAAGATGACGCCGAAGACCACACCAGAGACCAGGGAAAGACCGGCCGAAGACCGGCGCAAGCAGCAGCAGCCCGGCGACGTCACACACGCACCATAAACGAAGCAACAACAGCCGCGTCCGCCCCTCGCAACCCAGGTCACAATTGTCATAATCTCAGATCGCCCATAAAAGCATCTCTGGGGAATACCTGAGACTGATAGCGTTATCATCATCATTATCCTCGCCCTCCCCTCCCCTCCCCTCCCTCCCTCCCCCTCCCCAGCCGCTCTAAAGGGCAGGTAGTCGGAGCGCCATCACACGGGCCTTCCTTTGTTACGAACTCTGCAGAGACCTTGTTATATCCCCCCTGTGTTAGGTGACTGTTAAAAGCCTGTTTTATTTCCTTCTGGTGTTGAGCGAGCTGGCGGAGGGATTCTGGCTCTATGATGGTCCTATATTCTCGGGGCTGCAACCTCACGATTTCACTGGCATGACGAGGGTTCTGTCGAGGGTTCTGCCTTCTCGCTGGCTATTTTCGAAGGTTGTTCCCCGCTCCCTTCGTTCTTTTCTTATTCCTCGTCCTTCCCTTTCCCTCTTCCTCCCACGCGTTCTCCCTTTCTCTCCCGCCCTTCCCTCTTTTCCCACCTGCTCCTCCACCACACTCTTCTCATATTTCTACGCTGGATACCAAAAATCCGTCTGTGTGTATGCTACCCCCCCCCCCCCCATGGCTGGTTGCTGCCTCGCATGCTTTTGCTGAAAGGCCCCCGTAGCCCGTAGCTCTTTCACGGTGATCCCCAAATCCCTCGCATTTGGAAGGCAGCACCACGGCCCCCTCTCCCCTCTCCCCGCCCCCACCCCTGCCGCTACATCAAGGGGAGCCACACTGACCTATATTAAATCTTAGGGGCTGAAGCTTGTGTAAGCCTACATCAACGTCTACCCAACGGACTGGCAAATATATCTCACTCTGTCCTTTCTATCTTTTGTTATTTTATTATCCCCCTTTTTTGGGAGGGGGATATATTTATTACATGTATGATTTATTTACCTCCTCCCCTCTTCCCTCTTTCTTATAGACGTAAGATAACGCTATAAGAAGGTCGCAAATCCTTTAAGGAAGGCTATGAATCTCCCTCGAGCCTCCGCCTCCCCTACGGAAGCCCCAGCTATCACCAAGCTAAGCATCAGCTTTAGAAGGTAAAGAGGGACAAAAATACGACACATATTACAAACACGGCGAGGATGTATGAGCCATCAATATTTTACTGCACCTGCCAATATAGAGAACTAAATCTCGGGAGAGAAGTCGGCGGGGATTCAATATTGCCTTAGTTGCAGGATGATAATTCAATGTCTCTGTGTCGGTTTGTTTGTCTTTCGTTCCCTTCGTATATCTGTGTGTAAAAGAACATTCATATTTGCATAAATGTCAATCTTCTTTCTTTTTTCCTGTCCCTCTCCTGTGCTTTCTTTTCTTATACCTTTTTAGTAAGACAGCAGGCAAAATTGCATGCAAGATCCAGCAGGCAAGACAATGAGTCATTCGGATGAAGCCATAAAAAGGGGAAACCCACTGAGGCAGAAGGATCAAGTACCCATGTTCATTGCAAGGCAAACTTGGACTACGGTTGCAGGTATGATTCAGTGTCATATTTGCATATTTATTTGACTCTAATGTAGGATGAGGAAGGGAAGATTTTTTTTCCTTTTTTTATACTTTCACTGATGTTAATGTGTGAGACTTTGTACCCGAGGTTCATTATAACGGGCACGGCATACGCATTTCGGATTTGTTTTTTTGTCTTCCCCTAACAGCGGAACGTGTTTTTATTTTGTACATCTTCGTTTACTTATTTATTTGATATGTGGCGATTTAATGGCCGGAACGACTATAATTTATATCCCATAGACTGCCAGCCAGTTTGCTGTTACTTTTGTACAGTTGGCAAGCCTGTTACCCTTATCAAGGTATCTGTTGCCAACATGAGGAAGGATCCAAATAAACAAACTATGTTTACCGAGTCTTGTAAACAGAATTTGTTAGTTTTGGTGTCATCAAATACTTGTTCTTGGGAGCGTAAAAGGTGAAGGGGTAGATGGAAGGAGAGAGAAGGATGGCAGCTGCAGAGTCATCCATTCAGTCCAAATTAAAATAGTCGGAACTGGTAAGATGTTTACATGCCTCACATCACCCTCTTTTCCCCCCTTTTTATAAAATTTATGTACGGCATGTTTTTAAACGTCCATGTTTACGTTTAAGCATAAATGTTGAGGGAAGATTAGAAGTTTACTAATCACCTCACATACTCCAGCACATAGAATCTTACTAATCACCTCACATACTTCAGTACATATATACAAACATGCGAGTACATCAACATTCCTAGACACGTATTTAAGCATAAGTACCCTTGATGATCCTCCCACAAAGAACAAGAGGCGAAAAAAATAAACACAAAAAATATTGCCCCCCAGTATATTGTTTTCCAGTACATATCCGCAACAACTCCATCTCCACATAACAGAAGAAATGAGGATTGTAAAGTGTTAGCTAAAAAAATTAGATTTATGACAGCAGTATACGAACAGAAGGGGGGAAACGGAAAGGCGAGACCGGGTCTGTATAAGGGAGGGTGCACACAGTTGTGTGAGGTTGTGGCGTTAATTACGTATCGGAGGGTGTGTGAGGGTCTATGTGTGACAAGCGAGATCACTCTCTACCTCTTTTGACCTGTGGCTCTCCCCGCTTCTCCTCGGCGAGCGTGGGTCTTGGAGTTTCGTAGCCTGGGTCGAAACCGTTCACAGAAGTCTGTTCAGCCTCCATAATCAACAGCAATCACTACATGTATATAATCATTCCGCGAGCCCGCCGTCGTTGCTTTTGTCTTTGCATGCCGTGTATCGTGAACAAGGGGGAGGCCGAGAGGGATTGCAGGACCGTCGTGTTTTCTCTGTCGTATCTGTCTGTCTGTCTGCTGCGTCTGGCTGGGCTTGGCTGGCTGGCTCTTGGGTTGGAATGTGCTTCCTTTTTTAATGTCAATGTGGGCTCCATCGAAGGAGTCCTAGGGATTAATCTGGGTGTGGATATTTTATCCGTGTCGGCGATCTTGGTGTCTGTATATTTTGTATTTATATTCAAGTTTTAGTTTCAGGAGGGCCCCCTGTTCCCACAGCTCCTTAACTGGTCATTGTCATACTCATAATATAATCGTTCATTTAGCACGTATCACCCCTCTGTATAATTGTGATTTTCGTAGGTGTTGTATTGTTTTCAAGTTTGTTCGAGTTTACTAATTAATTCGGTTCATACTCGTTTAATTTATAATTTTATCTGTTGCATTTATTTCTTGATTATCCTTTTTTTTTTTTTTGTTTTTTTTTTATTTTTTAGTTGTGTTTGCTATTATTGTTTATGCAAATTATGTGTTATTTTAATATTAGTTTGGCCTTTCGTCTGATGCGTCCTGGAAGATATTGCATTGATATATTCCATGATATCTAAAACAGAATGAAAACCTTAATCAAACCCCGACGACATTAATTTATACATCTTTAATACTCAATTTATCTAACTAATACCAATGTTCAACCTTCCGTCATATATTTTTTATATTCTATTAATCATTCAAAACTAATAACAGTTACATACACTATCAAATAACGAGTAATATTTGAACAGCACTAAAAAAGCCTAACTATACATCATTGAACCAGTCGCCATCCTACACTCTAGCACCTGGGCAATAAAAGACAAAAAAAAAATAAAAAACATAACATTAACATTACAAATAAAATTCAGAATAAGATGAATACGAAAAGCCCTAGACATTAAAAACAACACAAAATCACGTAAAAGAACAAAAGGAAACCAGATAAAAAAAAAAGATTTGATACACGAAAACTAGCATTGCTTTTAAATAACACAAACAGAAAACTAAACTAAAATTGACAGAATGAAAACGAAAAGCATTCCTCAGTGCGTCAGAAAAAGAATATAATAATAAATAAAAAATAAAAAAATAATTACATACTATGCATGCGATCTACTTGTGAAACCGTCAACTACTACTCCCTCTACTCATCTAGCTAATACTACAGATCAAATGCAATACGGAACTGCGTACGAAACATACGGCATTTCATACTTTACACAGAAGCAAACAAACAACAATGACATCATCGATAAAACGGAACGAACAAGCAACATCATCATCTTATCTCTCTCTATCCTACTGAACGCATTCTCTCCCCCCATCGTTAAATAAAAACTGTTTCACACGATCATTCCTTCCTTTAGAAATTTGACAAAGAGACTGTCGTCATAACACTCTCTCTCCTCCCCTTCCCTCTCCTCTCTCTCCTCTCTCTCTCTCCTCTCTCTCCTCTGTCTCTCATCTCCTCGTCTCTTTCTATCTCATCTCATTGCGTCGATATCTCCATCTCAGTCATGCAATGTCTACTCTGCTCCCCTTCTCTCTAGCGCCCTCTCTCGTCTCATCGTACATTTCCGTGTCGATCAGAATGAGATATGCAGAAGGCCGAGGAGGCATTCAGAGGTTGTGCACACAAGAGGCAATTGAATAAAGTCGGTACGGCCTTCTCACTTTCAATCACCAAGACCCGGCGCGCAGTCCAGGAAGTCAATCACTGTCATGTCCGGACTTGCGAATGATGTTTTTACTTTTTCCTAAGTGAGAGCATTGCGTGCTGACTTGCGAAGAGAGACCTATCTATCCCTCCCGGTGAATTCTCATGTGGTCGTCGTACCTACGAGTTCGGTTTTGTGCTTTCGTTTGTTGGCCTTACTATTCTTAATCTAAAAGGATTCCATAAACTGGTTTTATCAAATCTTAGGTGACTCTCTCTTATCTTTCTCTCTACTCTCTCTCTCCTCTTCTCTCTCTCTCATCTCTTCTCTCTCTCTCTCTCTCTCTCAATCTCTCTCTCTCTCTCTACTCTCTCTCTCTCTCTCTTCTCTGCGATAGTTATATACAATATAGTACTATATTAGAATATTGTAGATATACATTACGTACTATAATATAGTTATAACAATATATATACGCAAATATCATAATATATTAATACTATATATAAATATAGATATATTATAATTATATATATACATATGTGAGTGTGTGCGTGTGTCATAATATATATATTATTATAATAATATATATATAGGTGTATGAAAGTATCTACTCTTGAGGGAATATATAGATATAGAAGGGGATAGAGATGTAGAGAGGAATAGAAGGTTGTGAGTAGCGTGAAAGTGAGGTAGAGGAAGTAGCGAATGAGTGTTGTGTAGCGCTGTAGTGCGCAGGAGATAGTGGCAATATAATAATATATACGAGTAGTAACTGATATAAGTCTATATATATATATATATTATTATATATATAAATATAGCGTAATAATAGTAGTAGAATTACTAGCTTAGTAATGTTTGTAATTGATAGGATATATAATATAGTAGGTAGTGAAATGAGGGCTATAGACAACATCATGTTTATAGTCTAGATATATATATAGATATAGTATAGAAGTAGGTGGTAAGGGGTATATACACTATGTAGTGTTGTATATATAATATAATATATATGAGGTAATATATATATGAGTATATAGTGAGGTAAGTATAGTGAGTAACAATATATATGATGAGTGTGTGTGTGTGGTGTGTGTGTGTGTGTGCGTGTGTGAGTAGTGTGTGAGCGAGGACGAAGAGTAAATGGAAGTAAAGAGACGGCGAGCGAATGGTGTGTTTGGGTGTGTGTGTGATGTGTAGATGGTATGATGTGGTACGGTGAAGAAAAAGGAGAGGGTCATTGTGATTGTTGAGAGGAGCGGGTAGAGAGAGGGACGAGCGGAAGGGTGCAGGAGCAGGAGGCGGGAGGTTATGGTGATAGTGTACATACGCAACACATCACCTACCCGCGCTGATAGTAAGCGTGGTCTCTTGTAGTAGTCTTCGAACAAGAGACTTATAAGAAGGGAATTAGTAGTGATAGTGAGAGAGAAGCTTGTGTTTTAAATATGTAGGAAAATGTGGTTTATGTAATCGTCCTAGAGATTCGAGAAAGATGGAGAGGTTCTTATAGATGTTAGGTTGCAGGTCATTAAAAGCGTGCAAACAAGGAAGTTCGCATTGGCAAAAAAGGAGAATATGCCAATAAGTTATTCTACGGCACAGCTGATCCGCGAGGGCAGAGAAGCAAATTGTGTGCGATTCTAGATGAGGACCTTCTCATATTGTAGTCGAAAGAAGTTTATATTGATTGTTAGAGGGGCGGAATTTGTCGGAAAAATTCCGATGATAGGACAAGCAGCGACTTCTGGTTTAGACCCGGTTCATGTCTTGTGTTCTGTTGTTCGGTCGAGCGCAGGATGAGAAGAGATGAGAAGGAGGTAAATAGGGAAACGCGCAGATAGTTCTGTTTCACATAAATAAGCGTTTACAGGATTGACTATCTAACAGCGTCAGGTATGGGTGTGAGCGGTTCATATTTAGAGCGTACATTCGCTTCTCCATAAAAGTGTTCAGGTCATCCCACACAACATCACGATATTGCACACAAAAAGATGCTTCATTACGGAACTTCACAAGCACCCGGGGAGGTGACAGATGCGTGTACATTGCAGAGACGTAGATATTATTTCTCACCGCGTGTGAGGCAAGTTTGGCTTGTGGGAGGAGCAGGTTGGCTGGCCTGCTCTGGTGCAAGGACTCCTGCTCAGGTACCATGTACTATTCTAATTTCTTCTTCTTCTTCTTCTCACTTCTTCGTCTTCGTCGTCGCTTTCCTTCTCATATTCGTTTTTCTTTCATTCTATTATTAATACGTATTGTTAGTGATTAAGAGATAATGTAGAGTTGATGGTAATGGAAATAACCATTATATTGCATCCACTTTCTCTCTCTTTGCGGTCATCGGAGACAATACATTCTGTTTACATGAGATATATTAGAACTACTTGATTACCTGGAAAAATTCGAATATAGTGTGAGTGAGATTTTTCAGTCGCGTTTGCTCCTGGAGCAGAAACACCCTTCGTCTTCGCCATCCGTCTTCTATGCTTTTAAGGATTCTATACATTGCATTTTTCCACTGCAGGTTTTCTTAGCGATCTTCTTCATCTTCTTCCTTACCTACCTTCATCCAGAAGCCTCCTCTTCCCCCTCCCGTGCGTGTGTCTCTATTGTGTCTTATCCCTCCTATGCCTGAACACATATTCATACCAAAGCCTAGCGCGGAGACTGATAGACTTGAGATGTCCCTTCATAGCAATACTTGCAAGTGCGCACTCTTCTCGCTTGCTTGGTCGATGTGTGTCGGTTCGTGTCGGTTGCGAGGCAGTATAGAGCAGCCAATGCAGGCATGATGAGGACACTTCTGTCTTGCCACTCACTCATACTGTTGATATGAAAGATTCTCTGGCCCTGAATGCCATCACCTGCTGTTGAAAGGGCCGGCATCCCCTCTTTCGCCATTTTTTGCTCTCTTGCTGTTCCTCAAAAGTCTACGGAAAGTATATTCTTGATGCTGGTCTCATTAATGGTGGCACTTACTCTCTCTCTGCTTAACTACTTCGTGCGGCTACTGATTCTGCTCGGTCTCTCTACTTCTGTCTCTTTTCTCTCTTCTTTCTTCTCTTCCACTCTCTCCTCTCTCTCTCCTCTCTCCCTCGCCTCTCCCTCTCTATCATCTTCTTCTCGCTCCTCTCTTCTCTCTCTCTGCTCTCCCTCTCTCTCTCTCTGATCGCCTCGTCGACCCCGCCCCGACACTAATTTGCACGCTACACGCCTCCCTCTCTCACTCTCTCTCCTCTCTCATGCGAAATGCGTTCTCCACTCTCTACTCTTCTCTCTTCTCTCTCTCTCTCTCTCTCTCTCTCTCTCCTCCCTCCCCCCTCACCTCCCTCCCTCCCCCTCCCTCCCTCCCTCTCCCCCTCGCCCCCTCCCTCCCCCTCTCCCCCTCTCCCCCTCTCCCTCCCTCCCCTCTCCTCCCTCTCTTCCCTCTCCCCCTCTCCCCCTCTCCCTTTCTTCCTCCTCCCTCTCTCTCGCTCTCTCTCTCGCTTTTTTTTTTCTTCTTTTTTCCTCTTTCTTCTCTCTTCTTTCTTCTCTTTTCTCTCTCTCTGTCTCTGTCTCTTTCTTCTTTCTTCTCTTTTCTCTCTCCTCTCTCGTCTCCTCTCTCTCTCTCTCTCTCTCTCTCTCTCTCTCCTCTCTCTCTCTCTCTCTCTCTCCCTCCCTCCCTCCTCCCTCCCTCTCTCTCTCTCTCTCTCTCTCTCTCTCTCTCTCTCTCTCTCTCTCTCTCTCTCTCTCTCTCTCTCTCTCTCCCTCCCTCCCTCCCTCCTTCCCTCCCTCCCTCCCTCCCTCTCCCCCTCTCCCCTCTCCCCCTCTCCCTCCCTCCATCCCTCCCTCTCCTCCCTCTCCTCCCTCTCCCCCTCTCCCTTTCTCCCTCCCCCCCTCTTTCTCTCGCTCTCTCTATCGCTTTTTTTTCTTCTTTTTTCCTCTTTTTTTTTGCGTGCACTAACATCGTGCTGCGAAAGCCGACCCAAACAGTTTTTCAGGGATGAGTTATTGTCCCGGCGGTGTCAAAGAATGCAATAAAGATATGCTCGTCTAAATGAAGACAGTTCAGAAGGGCGGACCGCTGTTCCTCGTGTAGGGTTTCTCGTTCATTATGGTGGATGTGGAACATGTTTTGAATGAGAATGAATACCTTCACAACGTATGAGACGCATTGACGTTTTTCGATGCTATGCGTGCTATAGATGTAGCACTGTAGATGTAGCACTGAAGATGTAGTGCTGAAGATGTAGCACTGAAGATGTAGCTGAAGACGTAGCCCTGGTAATGTTATTCATTTTCGTTCAAAAAAATGATAATAGTGATAAGAAAAAAATGATGATAAGAATAAGAATAAGAAGCTAAGATTTAAGAGAAGACGATGACGAAAGGGAGAAAGTGAAAAATATGATGATAAGTTATTTCTTCGTGGCTTCTTGCTTCGGTGCTTATAGGAGAGGCTTCAGGAAACGACAGCGAGCGTGTCTCCCATTCCCGGGGCGTGTGTAGGAAGGACTTGACGTCATGAATATGAAAGGAGTTAATTTATGTAATTGATGTAATATCGACGACGTTAGGCGGGTCATCAGCCAATGATACTCTTTATCGCTGGACTCGAGTCGCGACTTCAGAATCACGGGGTTGTCGACGTGATTACAGTGAGGGATCGCATCGGGCCGCGCGTGTTAGCCGTGACCTCTCAGACTGTCACGGCCAGAATCAACACTTCGAAGCGCAAATATTTGCTCAAATACTACGCATTTTAAGAGTGAGTCCACATGGGGTGTTCACTGCTCGAGAGCTTGTCCAAATGTAGCGCCGGGCATGTCTGAAAGATGCAATAGAATCTAGCTAGCGTCAAAAGGAAACACTGAAAGAAAGACAACAAAAAAAAAAAGTAATGGAAGAAAAAAAAAAATCCTAACGCAATCTCTTGCCAAGTTGTCGTTTCTTGTCGTCTCAGACCCTCATAGTTGGGGTTTCGCCCTACTTCCCGGCGAGATTCCCTCCGTGACACTATCTCGCTTCTCGTATGGTGCCGCAGAATGAGGGTGGGCCGAGGAATGCCGGGGTTGCATCACACAGGTGCCGGCGTCGCTCAAGAGGAGGTTATTCTTGTATGTTGAGGGAAGAAACCTTTTTTTTCCCCAACCCTACGCGCCACCACCTGTTTTCCGTTTTACGTTGCTGCGGCGCTGACTCCTCCCTCTAGATAAACAAAAACAAATTTCGTCACTTGTTTATTTGTTTGAGCAATGAACCTGCAAATAGCATCATATAAATCCACGAGGATGTCATTGTTTCACATGCATACAAGTTGGCATTTCCTCGCTGCTTACTTAACTTCAGATCTCCTCTAATCTACTTGACAACAAAGCTTCTTGCGCTCTCGTTTGTGTGGCACCAACTTGTGCCTTGCTTGTTAGGCTGCCTTTGATACAATCTCTGTTTGTACAAAGCTCAAGCACATAAATAGAACATGCCGCATATAATGTAGATATCCCTCGCCGGAATATTGTGCATATTGACATAGAATTCTACGCATTACCAAACTGCCTTGGGAATGTTAGCGCACGGCCTGGCTCTGCCCTGCCAAGACGCGGCTAGGAAAAGGGGATTAATCTAACCGCTAACAGGGAACCAGGAGAGAAGGCGCTGGTCACCCTGTAGCGGCCAATTGTAATTAATTTGATCTTGTCCTAATCAGCCGACAACTAGTGTTCCCCCTTTCGGACCCCCTTCGGCGTTGGGGAGAGAGAGAGAGAGAGAGAGAGAGAGAGAGAGAGAGAGAGAGAGAGAGAGAGAGAGAGAGGGAATGTCATTACTTACTCCATCTCTTCCTCTTCTTCTCGCCTCCTCGCTTGCTCTCATAGGAACCTGTTAGGAGCGCTCGTCGCCAAGGGATGCTCAACCGGATGCTTTCACTCTCTCTGTTCTCCTCTCGCGTCTCTTCTCTTCTTTTCTGCTATCTTCTTCTTTCCTCGTTCTATCTCTTTCTCTTTCAATCTCTTTCCTTCAATTTTTGTTATATGCTTGGTAAACATTTATCATTACTGTTTTTGATAATGTTCTTATCATTATTTAATTTATCTCAAAATGATACTGAACATTATCATCATTGCTATGTAAATGCTCTCATCATCAAGCTAAACATAATCGTAGTCACCACAGCACCAACGCTTTCGTCCTCTCTTTCTCCTCCTCCACTTCCTTGTCCCCTTCTCTGTGCAAGGTAACCCCCCCCCCCTCCTCCCTCCTCCCTCCTCACCTCCCTTTCACTCCTCCCTTCACTCCTTATCCCTGTTCACCGCAGAATATGTTTACCTATAGGACGGAATCCCCGCCTAGCTCCCCCGTTCATCTCTATGGATTATCCAAAGTCCTGTAACCGATATATCGATTGTTGTGTTTGGACATCTGGATTGGCCGAGTTGAATGGTAACCCGACGGTGGGGGGTAGATGGGGGGGGGGGAGGGGGGGGAGGGACTGTTGGGAAGGGGGGAAAAAAGTGAGGGGCTGTTGGGGGTGGGGGAGAAAAGGGGAGGGGAAAGAAAGGGAGGGGGGTAAGGGGAGGGAGAGGGAAGAAAAAAAGGGGAGTGGACTGTTGGGGAAGGGGAAGGGGAGGAGGGGGACTGTTTGAGAGGGGAAGAAAAGGGAAAGGGCTGTTGGGAAGGGGAAGTAAGGGAAGGGAATGAGGTTAGAAAAAATCGGACGGATGGAGATGTGGATAGAGAGAGCTAAGGGGGGATAGAAAGATGAGAGAAGTGGATAATAAAAGAAAAAAAGGAAAAAATAATAAGGAATACAAGAAGAAGAAGAAGGACAGAAAGAGTTGGGAGAGAGAGTGGAAGGAGAAGGGGGGATGGATAGAGCTAAGGGAGAGATAGGGGAGGAAAGGATGGATGACCGTAGTAGGGAATCTCTTCAGCAATAGAGGTGGTCAGAAATCCTAGCCTGAACAAAAGAACCGCCATATATTATGACTTTTTAAATAGCCATGCTGGTGAAAGAACGTATCGCTCAGACAGGAAGAAGGGGAAGGAAGAGAAGGAAAGAAAAAGAAGAAGATGAGAAGAAAGAAAAGAAAAAGGAGGAGGGAAGGAAGGAAAAGGAAAAGAAGAAGGAGAAGGAAAAGAAAAAGGAGAAGAAGGATGGAGAACGGAAAGAGAAGATGGAGAAGGAAAAGAAGAAGGAGAGATAAGGAAGAGAAGAAGGAGATGGAGAAGGAGAGGAGGAGGGATGAGAAAGAAAACAAAGAAGAAAAAAGCAAGTAGTAGAAAAATGAAAAAAAAAATGAACTCTCATTGAAAAGGGCATACAAATAGAAGAAGTGGGAGAAGAAAGAATGAAAGAAAGAAAGAGAAAAGATGAAGAAATGGATGATGGCCGCACTTGGCATGAGTTTTATTCTAAGCACTATTCTTCAGCGTGAGAAATAGGCGGCACGCGCGGCGGACATTCCGTATGGCGTGATATTTGAGGTGAAATCAACGGAAAGGATAATGATCCTCTCTCTCTCTCTCTCCTCTCTCTCTCTCTCTCTCTCTCTCTCTCCTCTCTCTCTCTCTCTCTCTCTCTCTCTCTCTCTCTCTCTCTCTCTCTCTCTTCATTGATATTTTTACACATACATATACATACATACATACATTTGCATATATACATTATATATATATATATATATAATATATATATATATATATATATATATATATATATACATACATACATACATACATACATACATATGTCAACACACATATATTGTATATATATACATACTTATATATATACACATATATATATGTGTGTGTGGTGTTATTATATATATATATATATATATATATATATATATATATATATATATATATATATATATATTTATGTATGTATGTGTATGTATACATATATACATATAACTATATTGATAGTAGATTTATGTATGTATATATATAAATGTATGTGTGTAAATATATCAGCAAATAGATATAATAAATATATATATTATATAGGTAAATAAATAAATAATATAAATATATATATATATATATATATATATATATATATATATATATATATATATATATTTGTTCTCTATCCTCATGAGCTTTCATCTGTTCAGTAGACAGTATGACGTCATTAAGCCATCAGCGGAGCCACAAGACAAAAATAAAGATTTATCGAAAATCTATGGTGGCCGCTCCGTCGCAGAGAATCTGACAATGAAAATGGCTGAATTTATATTACAGATGCCAAGAGAAAGAAAGAAAGCGAAGGGAAAATGAATGGTTTCTTTTGTGGTCGTTCGATGACAGTTGTTTAGAGGATGTGGTTAACGTGTTTTTTATAGGCCTCCTTGCTTACATAACAGACATAGGCACGTGTGTTTGTGTGTTATTGTACTAATATTTGCATTTTCTGACCTTGCCTTTGAGACTTCATAAACAACATTCGTCGGAAAAAGAAAATATTTACTAAACCATTATAATGTATCCAGCGGGCTGAATTAGAGGCAACGGCTTGAGAAATGGTTCTATATTTTCCAAACATTATATTTTATTTCAAGTCGTAGCAATCCGGATTTTCCTTGTATATCATATAAGAATATTATTCTCTAAAGTTCCCATTTGTCTTCTCTATACATCCGCCCATGGACTGTTAGGTCCGTAAAGGTATTCGCGTCTTCCTGGAATAGCAGTCCTTTTTTCCTTCTTTTTTTCCTTTTCTTTTGTGCATTCACAATAAACCGGAATTTTCGGGAGGAAGAAATAATATTTGAATATGGGTTCAGAACGTTATTGGAGTACGAGTTTCTCTTTTTTTACTTCTTCTTCTTCTTCGATTTTATTCCTCCTTCGCGAATCGGTGAGATTGGTAGTCCTATTTCGAGCGAAAGGAGCTTTTGGGGAGAAGCGGCGCGACGTTCCGGCCCGGACTAATTGATGTGAAATGTGGCGCTGGGAGTCCGTAGAGTTTTCACGTTAGGGTGCGGGTCGGGTCGGGTAGGGGGGGGGAGGACGATGGTCTATTGAGCACAAATGGCTGGCCGACGGGTACGCTGTTCTCTACGTCGTGTGCTTGGGTGTGCGTGCGTGTGTGTGTGTGTTCTTTTGGTCATTTTTGTGTTTTTTCGTGTGTATATGTTTGTTGTGTTTGCTTGTGTGTTTGTGTGTGTGTGTGTGCGTTTGTGTGTGTGTGTGTGTGTGTGTTTATGCATATGTAAAGAGGATATCTTCCTATGATGATGACAATTAAGGCTAGAGTGCGTGAGCTTTCCTCATAGTGCGTTTCGTTCTTATACCTTCATGTTTCTTGGTCATAATCCCGAGGTGCTTGAGTCTCCCGAGTGCTTCACGAAGGCAGCTTTCCAAGGGGCTTTCTTGTAGAAACTACTCTTAACATTTGCAGCCAAGTAAGAGGTCTTGCAGTTTTTTTTTTTTTTTTTTTGCCTCGGAATTCAGCAAGGGGACAAAAATCGTGGTTTTTATTTCGTGGTAATCATTTTTTTAAGTCGGGATAATATGTGTGTGTGTGTGTGTGCGTGTGTTGTGTGTGTGTGTGTGTGTGTGTGTGTGTGTGTGTTGTGTGTGTGTGTGTGTGTGTGTGTGTGTGTGTGTGTGTGTGTGTGTGTGTGTGTGTGTGTGTGTGTGTGTGTGTGTGTGTGTGTGTGTGCGTGCGTGCGTGCGTGCGTGCGTGTGTCCAAAGACGACGCGAGAGAAGGAAGACGGACCAAAAACCTGGTGATACAGAAAATCGTATAAAAAAGAAGGCAAAAAAAGAAAAGAAATCTACGGAGGCGAACACGCTAAAAGAGACATATCGCCTTCAAGTCTCGCAATACATAAGGAGAGGGGAAAAAAGAAGACTCAGAAACGAGATACAAGCAGCTGATGAAAGCACTTTTATAGTGGAAGTAAGATCAATAAAATATAATGCAGACTCCGTGCACTACAGATTCTGTGCACTTCCCAACTAGGATATTTTGGGCGAAGGATGAGAGAAAATTTTCAATAGAAGAATTCGGATTTCCTTTTTTCTTTTCTTTTCTCCTTTTTTCTTGTCATTTTTGTACGTTTTCTCCCTTTCCTTGTCATCTTATTCGATGTACATTATAGATTTTAGGGAGATAATACATAGCCGGAAGAAAGACACAAATTCAAACGCTAGCATGTATAAACCCGTAAATGATAGAAAACGCAAAATCATAGAAAACAGAACAGAGAGAGAGAAAGAGAGAGAAAGGCAGAAGCAGAGACAAAGACAGACAGAGAGAGAGACAGAGACAGATAGACTTGGGCAGACGATAGATAGACGACAGAGACAGAGACATACAAAATATAGACAAGAGACAGAGACAGACAAACAGAGACATAGACAGACAGATATAGACAAGAGACAGAGACAGATAAATATATAGACAAGAGACAGAGACAGACAAACAGATAGACATCAGACAGACAGACAGATAGACCGACAGAGACAAACAAACAGATAGACAAGAGACAGACAAACAGATAGACAAGAGACAAGAGACAAACAACAGATAGACAAGAGACAGAGCCAGACAAACAGACAGACAAGAGACAGACAGACAGATAGACAGAGGGAACGTGGAGCAAAATCCTCTTATGCAGTTAGGGGAGAGAGATGTGGGATGATTCGGAGCCTTTCCCTTTCATTTCGTGTTTATGCAAGGCAGGTCGTTATGATCGCGTCCACAAGCATAATCGTTGTTTGGATTTCCATTTGAAACGTTTACATGGACACAGAGAAGCGTACATAAAGAGGGAGATTGAAAGGGAGATAGGGATAGGAATAGGTTGATGGGTATATAGCTATGGGTGTAGATATGTATGTATAGATAGATGGATATATTGTTGAGAAGATTTAGATAGGTTGATAGATAGATACATTGATGAAAAGATAATAGATATGTGTGTGTGAGAGAGAGAGAGAGAGAGAGAGAGAGAGAGAGAGAGAGAGAGAGAGAGAGAGAGAGAGAGAGAGAGAGAGAGAGAGTAATTTGATTAAAGGTAAGCAAGCGAAACTAGTATGAAATTAAAATGTCGCTAATAACCAGTGGTTCCTTTGCTGTTGTTCATCACTTGTTGTTCTACCCCAGTAGGATAATAACAAGATTACCAGGAAAATACAGCAAGAAAGTGGGAATCGTCAGAATATACTGTTAACAAAGGAGCATCCAGCACGCCTGTCAGATGCACTTTGCCAAGAGAACGTATATGGTCAGAAATAATCACAAGGACAGACGGGGCTCTTCTGACACCCTCCTCCCTCCGGCTTCCCTTCCCCCTAGGTCCTCTTCCCTCCTCCCTCTTCTCTCCTCTTTACTTTATCCTCCTTCCATTCTCCTTCCTCTTCTCTCCTCTTTCCTCTTTTCTCCTTTCTCATCTCCCCTCTCCCTCTCTCCTTCCTCCTTCCTCACTTTTCCCTTTTCCTTCTGTCCTTCCTCGGGCCTTTCCCCCTTCTCCATCCTCCCTCCTCTCTCCTACCTCCCTCATCTCTTCCTCTTCTCTTCTCCCCTCCTCTCTTCCTCTTCTCTCCTCCTCCGTCTCCTCGACTCTTTTCAGCTCATGAGAGGATAAAAGCATGCCACAAAAGCCCATGTTGGTGGCCCGTTTTTTTTCCATTTTTAATAGTCAGCTAGACATACTTAATGGAATTCTCACACTATGGCATTCAAATCACAGGCTATGTACAGAGGATGGTTCCTCTCTCTCTCTCTCTCTCTCTCTCTCTCTCTCTCTCTCTCTCTCTCACTCTCTCACTCACTCACTCACTCACTCACTCACCACTCTCACTCACTCACTCACTCTCTCTCTCTCTCTCTCTCTCTCTCTCTCTCTCTCTCTCTCTCTCTCTCTCACTCACTCACTCACTCACTCACTCACTCTCTCTCTCTCTCTCTCTCTCTCTCTCTCTCTCTCTCTCTCTCTCTCTCTCTCTCTGCCATGGTATCATCTCTATATTAATTATTCATGAATGGCTATCCATTTTCAATTCCCACCCCCGGTTCACTTAGCATCCCCTCACTCTCCTCCCCTTCCTTCCCTTACCTCTAGCTTTCTCCCTTCCCCTCCCTCTCCCCCACCATTCCCTCTCACTCCCCTCCCATACCACCGCTCCCCTCCCTCCTCTCCTCTTTCCTCCCCTCCTTCCCCTTCCCCCATTCCTCTCCTCTCCTCCCCTCTTCTTCCTCTCTCTCTCTTCCATCCCTCCCTTTCCTCCCCTCCCCATCCGATACAATATTGTAAAAAAAATATTCAAGACAAACTTTAAATGTACCCCACAAGAAAAAAAAACGAAGAAAAACAAAAAAAAAAAACACCCTCTATTGGTAAAGAAGTCATCCTTACCCCCCCCACCCCTCACCCCCCACCCCCCCCCCGACTCAAAAGAGCGACAGAGCTACCCCCATCGCGCGCAAGAGAGAAAATAAAGCCCGCCCATGAATCTTCCCTACGATAATGTGGGGCGCCCTGTACACGAGATAAATTACCCCTCATTATTTAGTGCGAATTTCTCTCTGAACACTCGCGCGGGCAATTATGATTCGTTCGGGGTTTTTCGATTACTGTTATGAGCTCTGTTTGTTTGTATCTGTGGTCGTGTGTTCGGTCGTCTCGTATTAGCGGTGGTGTTTGTTATTACTGTTGTTATTGTTATCATTTGAATCATTATCAACACTATTACTTTTTTTTTTTTTGGGGGGGGGGTATTATCATTTTTATATTTTCATTATTATTATTATTATAATCCTCATCACTATCATCATCATTATCATCATCATCACCATCACCATCATCATTGCCATTTCCATTCTCATTATCACTATTCTTCTTTTCAAAAGGGGTTACCATAAATCAATAATGATTATCAAAGAAATCATTTATGATATTCATGCCTCATGGAATTGAAGAAATTGCGATTCGTGCAATGCATAAATCTAAAACCGCTGCGTTCTTCACCAACGCCCGCGAGCCATCTCCCTGTCACATATCATTAACCAGCTGTCTCGATAAAAGAAATCGGAGTGATTAAGCTTCCGGATGCCAGCGTCACGGATACAACAGTTAGCGCCGTTAGTCTCCTTCCGAAAGAAAAACCAGCTTCCGCCTTCTTTGTGGAGTGACCAGTGGACCGGCCATATCCATGAGACTAGCAGTACATCCATATAATTCTGTTACATGTACTAAGAACGCGAGCATTAAAGACTTCCATTTTGTTCGCCCTCGGCCTGGTCTTCTGTGGAGTCTCAGAGTACCCAGGACCGATACCATGAATACCATAACTATTATCACCACTGACACGACGCTGAGGGAAGAGTATAACCCCGGGGTAATACCTCTAAAGTTGATAGAGAGGGAGAGGGAGAGGGAGAGGGAGAGGAGAGGGAGGGAGAGAGGGGAGAGGAGAGGAGAGGAGAAGGAGAAGGAGAAGGAGAAGGAGAGGAGAGAGAGGAGAGGAGAGGAGAGGGAGAGGGAGAGGGAAGAGGAGAGAGAGGAGAGGAGAGAGAGAGAGAGAGAGAGAGAGAGAGAGAGAGAGAGAGAGAGAGAGAGAGAGAGAGAGAGAAGTGATAACGGGACTGAACAGAACAGAGAAAGAAGTCACATAGTAGAATAAGAGAAAGAAAGAGTGA
>NW_020868818.1:274468-284468 GCF_003789085.1 Penaeus vannamei
GGGGAGGGAGGGAAAGAAAGAGAGAGAAAAGGGAGATTAGGGGAAAAAAATAATTCCGGGCTTAATGAAAACTTCAATTGCGACACTTTGATAACAAGGTTACTCCTAGGAAAAAGTTATGTAATTAGAGTAAATGCAGAAGACATGGACTTAACAAGACGGATCTACATATTTACATATAAACCAATTTGTACATAGTACGGCAGTTCAAACTGTATATCCACCGGCAGATCTACTACGACGAATACACACATTAAACACACACACACACACGTATATATATATATATATATATATATATATATATATATATATATATATATATATATATATATATATATATATATATATATATGTGTGTGTGTGTGTGTGTGTGTGTGTGTGTGTGTGTGTGTGTGTGTGTGTGTGTGTGTGTGTGTGTGTATGTATGTGTGCGTGTGTGTGCGCACATACGTATATCGAACAAACCCTACTGTGTTTGTATATAGATAATATTAATCCCATGTGTGACAGTCAATTATCATCAGATCATAGAGTGTTTTGTTTCTACAGAGTTAATTCGATGCAAGTACTTGTAGAATCACGTTTTTGAACATATTGCCACGGCTGCAGCGGATGCAAATCAATTTTGGGGATCAAATGAATATTTATCCAAATCCTATGATTATTCTGTTTTGTGTGATGGGGAATTATTTCACGCTTGTCGACGATCATCAGTGCCTGTTTAATGGTATAACAGCCATACTTACTAGTTTGAGTATAATTACAAGGAAAAAATGTGTATGTCTGTGTGGGTATATATATATATATATATATATATATATATATATATATATAATATATATATATATATATATATATATACATATATATATATATTATACATGTGTGTGTATGTGTGTGTGTGTATGTATGTATGCATGTATGTGTATATGTGTATATGTATACATATATAGATAGATAGATATTTGTGTGTGTGTGTGTGTATATGTATATAGATAGATACATAGATAGATATTTGTGTGTGTGTGTGTATATATGTATATAGATAGATACATAGATAGATAGATGTGTCTGTGCTCTACATATGAGTATATGCGTTCGAAGTAAAAGCACATTTTCCTCGCTCCATCAGCTATAAGTATATATCGGGGAGACTGCTTTAGAAAAGGCCCCGCTGGCTATTAACATATGTATGATATCATTCTTAATATTGGGTGGTAAATGGAAATGGATATTTAAGGCGGAGATGCTCTAACCGGTGATAGGATAGGCGATAAAACTGATAATGGCGAGATAACGAAATAATGATGTCCTTTTTATTCGAGCGGAGAAGGGGGCGATGGCAGAGAATGGCTTCATTTGGAGAGCCGGGGTCGAGGGTCACGTGATGCTAATTGTGTTGCTTTTAGGAACAGGGAAGCTCTGGCTCTTTCGCTTTTTCTGGCGTTTGTATGTGTTTATGTACAGTGTGTCTGTTGTCATATGTATGTGTGTATATACATATACACGTACATACAAACATACATGCATATATATATATATATATATATATATATATATATATATATAATATATATATATATATATATATATTATTATTATTTATGTATATATATATATATATATATATATATATATATATATATATATATATATATATATATATATATATATCTGTGTGTGTGTGTGTGTGTGTGTGTGTGTGTGTGTGTGTGTGTATGTGTATGTATGTATATGTATATATATATACATATATGTTTATATGTATATCTATATCTATCTAACTATCTATATACACACACATAAACATATGCATTTGCATATACATACACATAGATATATACATCTACGCTTACACATACATACACATATACACATGCAGACGTGCGTGTGTGTGTGTGTGTGTCCGTTCACGGGCACGTTTTTTATGAGTTTTTTTGTACACAGCCATTTTTCTCTTATTATTTGTGTCCAGTATTTTCGTATTGTCCGCTACCCCCCCCCCCACACACACACACATCCAAGCCCGACCCCACCCTTCCTTATCTCCAAGCAACACTAATGGTAATCGTTGGAGGTGGGGCTTGTCCTTCCATAAAAGAACTTCCTCTCCTTGTTCCTCTTTCTCCCTCTCTCCCTCTCTCCCTTTCCTCTTTCCTTCCCCTCTCCCCCACCCCCCTTTTCCTCTCATTGGTGCGTAGGTCGAGAAAGAGGAATGACGGATGTAGGGCTAAAGGAAGGGGTGAGGGGAGAGGAAGGGTCAAGGAGGGGGGGCAAGGAGGGGTGAGGGGAGAGGATGGGTCAAGGAGGGGGGGTCAAGGAAGGGTGAGGGGAAGAGGGGTGAGGGGAGAGGATGGGTCAAGGAGGGGGGGGGCAAGGAGGGGTGAAGGGAGAGGATGGGTCAAGGAGGGGGGGGTCAGGGAGGGTGAGGGGGATGGGGAGGATGTACTAGACAGTAGTCTTAGGGCAGACCATTCTTTTACTGAACAGCGTCGACCAGGGACTGGGTCGTGAGGGTAAAGAGAAAAAAAGGAGGAGAGGGGGGAGACGAGAAAGGAGAAAAAGAAAGAGACAAGATCGAAGAGAAAGAAAGAGACAAGAGAAAGAATAGAGATACAAGAGAGAAGAAAAGGGAAAGGGAAAAAGAGAGAAGAGGGAAAGAATGAAAGAGTAAGAGAAGAGAGTAAAGTTGAGAGGTACAACTTCAAGTCAGAATTCCGGAAGAGTTGAGTCGAAGTGCGCGTTATTTAAGGTTTCTTCAAGAATTCAGTCCAGAAGATACGTTAAATGAGGAGTGTGAGTGGGAAACGGGGGGGGGGGGAGTGAGCTTGAGAGGGCTTGCGTGGTGAGGGGGTACGGGGAGGGGGAGGAAGAGGGTGGTAAGGGGAAGAGGGCTGCGTGGTGAGGGGGTTAGGGGAGCAGAGGGGAAGGGGGAGGGCTTTGCGTGGTGAGGGGTTAGGGAGAAGGAGGGAGGGGGGGGGCTTGCGCGGTGAGGGGGGGGGAGAGGGAGGGCGCGGTTGAGGGGGTAAGCGAAGAGGGAGGGGAAGGGGGGGTAAGGAGAGGGCTTTCCTGGTAAGGGAGTAAGGGAAAAGAAGGAGGGGGTAGGGGAATTGAGGGGTAAGGGGAAGGGATCTGAGAACATTTCCCCCCTTTTTTATAATGGTTGACGATGTTAAGATATAGAGTTGTTGAGATGGAAATACCTAAAGTTTGAAAATCACTATTAATCAGATTTTTTTCTGTCGATTAATTAAACAAACTGAAGATTGGAAAGTTTTGCTGGGATTTTAGAGGGCATTCGCATGTACAAGGCTCATGTTATTTTTATTTTATAATATCAATAGAAGAGTAAAATCTAAGAATAGGCGTTTTTGAGAGGGGAGGTTCAGAGGGGGGTAATGAAGGCATGATAATGGTCTATTAGTAAAAAGGAGTAAAAAAAGATATGTAAAAAAAAGAGATCGAGATTATAGCCTTTAAGCGTGTCATCAAACGAGGTGGAATGAGAGGAAAATGGTGTTAAACAAGTAGATGGATTATTCTTAAAAGATTCATAACTGTTTTTCACCTCTTTCTCTCTCTCTCTCTCTCTCTCTCTCTCTCTCTCTCTCTCTCTCTCTCTCTCTCTCTCTCTCTCTCTCTCTCTCTCTCTCTCTCTCTCTCTATATGTATATATATGCATTTAAATATAAATCATCTCATATCTATCTGTATCTTTATCTGTATCTGTGTATCTCTCTCTCTCCCTCCCCCCTTCCCGCTGTTCCTCCTTTCCTTCCTTCCTTCCTTCCTTCCTTCCTTCCTTCCTCCTTCCCTCCCTTTCCCTCCCGTCCTCGTCCCCTCACACCCTCTCCTGTACCTCTCTCCCCGACCCCCTATCCCAACCTCTAGCCAGAACACGCAAGCAAAACAGCCCCATGCAAATTTTTGTCACACGAAAATTAAATCAATACCTGGATTACTATTTAGACATAAACACGTATAGATTTAAACGCTGGCATGGATACATCAGTAGAAGGGGGAGGGATAGAGGGGAAAGGGAGGGGAAGGGGTTGCGATGTAGGGGTGAGGGAGGGACAGAGGGAAGAGGAGAAGAGGGGAGGGGAGGAAGGAGATGTAGGGGGAGGGGAGGGACTGAGGGAAAGGAGAAGAGGGAGGGGAGGAAGGAGATGTAGGGGTGAGGGGAGAAGAGGGGAGGGGAGGGACAGGGGGGATTGGGTAGATGTCATTGATTTTAGATAGTTACTCGTAAAAAAAAAAGGTATCCAACTTCATCCATTTATATCGTGTAAAAAAATACCTTGTAAATCCAAACTCGAGAGCTATTGTCGCTGAGTAAATTAGATAGAGGAAATACATTTTCCCTCTCTCTGCTTCTTTTTAATTTGTGTTTGTGAGTATAATGGAGTTTTAGATCGGCTCCAAATTGCCAAAAAGGAAATAAAAGACTGGTACGGGAAGAACAAGAGGAGAGGAGGATAAAGAGCGGGGGATAAATAAAGTAGGGTAAAAGAGGTAGAATTTGAATAAAACAATAAGGAACTTTCTTTTTTTGTCCACTTTACAGTGATACGAAAAGGGTTGGGGTCGGACACCGGCAAGAAATCCAATTAAGTTAGCAGGACGTGGAGAAAAAAAGGAAAAAGAAAAAAAAAAAGATAAATATATATATGTGTGTGTAAAGGGCAAAGTTTAACGAATTTCTAAACAAGCACTGAGAATGCAGGTGGTAGAGACTTGTGATATACAGCTTGCATAAGAGGGAGAGGTTAACGAAACACAGGTGGGGCAGCTGGTGTATCGAAGGAGGGGGGGGGAGGAGGGGGAGGGAAACCAGGTGGTGTTGGGAAGGCATGAGGGAAGCGGGGAGGGGGGGCTAGGCGGGGAGGTAGAGTTGGGAGAAAAAGACTGGAAAAGAGGAGGGGCGACGGAAGGGGGGGGGGGAGGTGGGATGAAAAAGAGAGGCGGGGTAGGGGGGGGCATGCAAGAAAAAGAGAAGGAGCAAAGAAACAGTGTGTGGGGGAGGGAGAAGGGAGAGGCTGGAATAGAGAGCGAGGTTAGAGGTTGATTCTTAAGGGACTCTATAGTTTATATTCGAGGACATGGAGGTGTATGTATATGTATGTACGCGCACACACACACACACACACACACACACACACACACACACACACACACACACACACACACACACACACACACAACACACACACACACACACATATATATATATATATAATATATATATATATATATATATATATATATATATATATATATATATAAATCCCAATAAAGAAGTTATTGCAAAGAATCCCGAAGAAAGGAGCGGTTGTTGATAGAGGTTTTATTTACAGCTGTAATCCTGAGGCACATTTGGCCGCTTACATATGCAACGAAAAGTTCCCCGGTTACAAAGGGAGAAAATAGTTTAAAAAGTTGTTTGTAAAGGAAGATTTTTGCCTCATACAGCGAGAGGTTGGAAGGTCGGGATTGGTGTAGGAGGCAAGAGACGTGAGTCATTATGCTGTATTGTGAAGACTTTAAATGTTCCTGTTGTTTGTGCCAAGGGAAGGTGGAGGCAAATATGCAAAGGAAGGAGACCTGAAGGAATTTATTATCATCGTCGTCGTCAAAGAGTTCTTTGTTATTGTTGTGATTATTATTATCATTATCAGCCTCGCCATCATTGTTTGTCGTCATCATCATCATCACAACACACACCACCACCCATCACCACCACCACCATCACCACCACTGACCACCATCACCACCACACACACACCACCACCACCACACCACACACACCACACACCACCACCACCACCACACGACCGCCGCCGCCCCACCATCACCATCATCACTTACGAATGTCTGGCTATACTGCCCTTATAATAATGAAATTGGTAAACAGATAATGCTGTTACACTATGCTTATGAAAAGGTTTATTGATTACCTTCAAGGAGGGATACCTCGCCCCCCTCTCGCCTCGATTTTACTTGATATATCCAAGTATAAGCCGCCTTAAGGGCAGAGCGGGAAGGCAGACGAGAAAATCTAGTTTACTCTCCCCAAAGGAAAAGTACACAAAGGTAGCAATAGCCGGAGATAGGCCCCGGAAAATGATTTAGCGAGATATAGAGATAGTGGGGGGAGGAGCGAGGCAGGGTAGGAGGGGAGGGAGGGGAGGGAGGGGGAAGAGGAAAAACAAACGCAGTGTCACAGAGCAAACAAGAAAAGAACGAGAAAGCGAGAGAGAGAGAGAGAGAGACAGAGAAGCAAAGAGAGAGAGAGAGCGAGCAAGGGCGAGAGTCCCAAATATAATGTTCAAGTGTAGACACGAAGGAGTTTACATCTAATGAGAAATTTACACGGAACAGCGTTTGTCGAGGGGATAATTTTATCGTCGAGGGTCAGTTTTACATTATGCAGCCCATGTCAGAGAGCTGTCGAGCTGTAAGAATTAGTTGTGAGTGTGGTTTAAGCATTTCTCCTTGGGGACAGTACAGTGAGTGAGATTGCGGCTCATTGTTCGTTTGAGTGTCGTAAATGGCAATGAGGGACCATTATTTACGCGGTAGCAAGGGAATGTATCTGGTACTTTAAGGGTATTATGATTTAGTATGGTATGGCGTACACCGTTGTGACAGGCTCTGAGGCCATTCTGTGGGAGTGTCGGAGTATCGTAACTGGAAGGGAGTAACAGGGTTCCAAGCAGGGAGAGTTGTGAGTAAATCCGTGAGTCCCTGAGTAAATGTGCTGTGTGAGTGCCAGTTGTATTGTAAGAGGATACGTCTTAAGGTCAGGGTTTCATGCATGAGTAACTAAGTACGTAGAGGGAGAGGGAGATGCCAGGAGGGTCGGAGGATCAAATTGTATTGTGTGGGGGAGGCAAAGGGGGGAGGGGGTGTCGAGGGGGAAGGGGGAGGCTAAATTGTGTTGTCGGAGATTACGAGAGAGAGAGGGGGGGGGGAGAGAGAGAGACAGGAAGAGAGAGAGAGAGAGAGACAGGAAGAGAGAGAGAGAGAGAAGAGAGAGAGAGAGACAGGAAGAGAGAGAGAGAGAGAGAGAGACAGGAAGAGAGAGAGAGAGACAGGAAGAGAGAGAGAGCACTAAAGCGAGAGAAAGGAAATTCTTCGAGGTATGTTTGTGTCGTAATGAGGGTGCGTTTCTCTCCTAAATTCAGTCCTGTAGCGGAGGGTAATGTCGCTCAACCTCTCGGAAGAATGGCAAGAGGGTGCAGTGACGTCATCGCCTCGTAAACTGGCCTAGTTGATGTCTCAATAAGTCTGGAAGAGGTTGCGAAGGGCGGAGATGATTTGGTGTTATGGAACTCTTAGCGAAAGAGATTGAAGACGAATGTAAAACATCTTAACTAACGCACATAAACATGTACGTTACGCTAGGGGAGGGAGGGGGGGGAGTTAGGGGGAGGGGCGCAAGGGCAGAGCAAACACGAGGAAACAGAGAGAGATGGACAGGAAGCGGGGAAACGAGGGAAGAAGGAAAAGAAAGAGGGCCTAGGAGAAAAGAGGGGAGGAGAGAGAGGGGGAGAAAGAGAGAGAGGGAGAGAGGGGAGAAGCGGCGCGTGAGGGGAAGTGTGGCGAGGGGAAGCAGTCCCACCAGCTTCTCCTGCCTGCCTGCTGCTGTGTCCGAGGGCCCGGGATCGCTGTACCACGCGGGAGCCACAGTCGAGTGCGCGGTGCCAACCCTCACGCACGGGTTCAGCCATTGGCACTCCCCCCTCCGTCTCCGTCGTGTTCATTGTGGCAGCCTGTTGTGGCGCGCTCCCCTCACCTGCCACGGATACATAGGCGGACGCGAGGAAGGCTCTGCCGCTGCCGGATACGAGCTTACGGGTTGAACCGCCGCGCGAGTGAGTCTGAGTTGGTTTAGAGAAGGAGAAAGAGGGAGAGAAAGGAAGAGAAGGAAAACAGGACGAGAACTCCCACGAAAGAGCGACTCATTAGGGAGTTAACGGGCGCGAACGACAGTTTATTATGAGTGAGTGAGTGCAGGTAGTTCAAGTTCGAAGTTAGTGCAGTTAAGGTGATTGGTCTGGAGTGTGTGTAACGCTTGCTGTGACGCCAACATACAAACTGATTCATTAACTTTCCCCTTTTTGGAACTCAGCTGGACGAGTAATGTGATGGCTGTAAAAAGGCAGTGACGCAATAACGAGAGAAACTCTTACGTGTACTTGGAAATCGCAAAATTATTGAATACCATCCATCCGTTGATTTCTCGGCAAGAAAAGGATTTACCTGAGGCTACGATTTATTTATAGCAACAGCAACTCAGCCGTTGTTTGCAGTACGATCATCGCAGAGATAAATCAAGTGAGGAGGCAGCACCACAGCTACATATTTTTTGGAGGGATCATTTTCTGACGTGTGTAACCACTGTTTTTGGAGAGATAAATTCTGTCAAGGAAGTGGATTTGCCTTCTTTTGTGTCGACTTTAACACCTGTGCCTGTGAATAGTGCCCTAAAATAAACGTTGGAATACAGCAAAACAAAACAAAACGGATGCTTTAACGGCGATCAAAAGAGCGTGCAGACTTTACCTGTGATCCTACTGTGATACCAACAAAAAAATTAGTGATACACCAACAAAAAATCTTAACACAATAGGTGGAAGTAATCACTCGTTCTCAGGGTTATGATGAGCTTCTTTTTTACGCACCAAGGAAAATTCACCCACTGAAAGCCGCGCACGATCACCTCAGCCTCAAGCGACGGGCGGCAGCAAGTGTCAAACTTTCTCTCTCTCTCTCTCGCACAGCCTGTGGGGTTCGTCTGCCTGAGCCCCAGCGAACCCCGCTTGCCTTCCCTGCGAAATAGAGAGCATAGAGCCCCCATTTCGAAAGCGCATGGAGCGGGGTCGTACTTGATACCCCTCCGTCTGCCGGTAGACACGTGCATACATCAAGATCTGGAGGCATCATCATCATCTGTATCCCGATCGCCAGCTGCTGCGTGCGTCTCCCCTTTCTCTGTCTCTCTCTTATTCATCGGTTTCTTTCCCTTTTATTCAGAGGGAAAGGAGCGGTGAGCAGCAGATCAGACAATCAAGAAGAGCCTTTTTTCAGATCTATGTGAGATCATATCATAAAAAACACACATTTGTAGCTTTATACATGCTTCAATAGATTTCATGACCAGAGGCCCGCCGAAAATATAGTGTCAACCTGAGAGGTAATATATTTATCTATTATAAATCAGCGTAGCTCTACAGACTGCCTCAGCATATCTCTTTCCAGCAATAATGAGGAAAGGTTCCACTGGGCACAAATCCTCTAGCACGAGATGAACTTTTCTCGAGCAGAGATCAGCGCCGCCGTGACCCCTAAGACAAGCTTCTGCCTCTCCTCGCGAGTCTTTGCTTGAAATTCGCATCTGCATTATCCAATTAACCCTTCACTGCCAGCGGATGCGAGTTAGCGCATCAGCGGAATGATAATTATTCCCTAATTCATTTTGACGCCTCATGTCTCCAGGAGTGTAAGATTATCAGTTCGGAGTGACGTGTAAGGCGGAGAAGCTGCTGCTGATGCTGTCGATGTGTCGATCGAGGTGATCTGTCACAGCCCTACATCGCAGAAGAAAGGAATATTTCCCCCGTGGGTCGTACAAGTGCGCTGCAGTCGTCTCCCAATCTTGAAAAAGGATGTTAGTAACACCCAGTTTCGTCTAGAAAAAGAGTAAGAAGAGTTGCGTCCACTGCCACCGAGAGGGGAAAGGGAAAGAAAGGTTACTCGACCAATCACCGTTATCTTCCTTCAGTGACCTTTGCGTTGTGCGCGACCACAAGCCTCGACCGACGTGACTTACGATTCCCGTGCCTGCCTCTGCCTTCCCCAAGTTTTGTCCAAGAATCTACAATTAAAGCCCCAGCCCTCGACCGCAGCACACAACTTGTTGCCAGGTCTTAAGGGTTAAAAAGAAAAGAGGAATAAAGGAAAAGGGGCGCCAAGTGGCCAGGTCCCAGAAAAA
>NW_020868818.1:289468-291968 GCF_003789085.1 Penaeus vannamei
GGTTCTCTAAATGTATATATAGATGTGTGTGTGCGTGTATGTGTGTTTGCCTGTATGTCTGTCTGTGTATGTATGTTTCTATGTGCACATAAACATTCAGACTTACATACATGCATGCGTATAGATGCCTAAAGTGGCGACCGTGGTACGATGTAACTGCCCGCCCGAAGGTGTAAGGGGCGTGAAGTGAAAGAAATCGCGTGCCATTGTATAAAGAAGAAAAAAAAAGTTAATGACATAAAACAAAGCATAAAAGTTGACAACAATTCCCACGTGTTTCCCCAAGCCGTGTAGGGCGGCCGCAGCTCCAGTCACAATATATCTAACGGGGAATGTAATAAAATGTTGATATAAATCTCCCACGCCCACTGTCATGCGGGCGGGGGACCTATTATCTTTTGGCAAGGGATGGTGAGGACGAGAGCTGGGCGCGAAAGAGAGAAGGGAGGGGGGAGAGAAGAGGAAGGAGAGAGAGAGAGAGAGGAGAAGACAGCAGGCGATGCTCGACTCCTATTAACGGAAACTCGCGGTCGCCATTCTTAAGTCTTCGTACTAGCTTGAGTGACTCCTGTGAATCTTCCTTTCTTTGTTTTTGTTTTTTTTTTTTTTTTTTTATTCCGAAAGCCGCCCGATGTAGGCGTGATTCTGCGGTCGGCGGAACGAGGCGACCCGAAATGACCTTAGTGAGAGATAAGCAGAAAGGTCAAAAGGAAGAAGTTAGCGAGAAGATATGATAGATTTAGATAACATTGTCATATCTTTGTTAAGCAATCACTCCACCCTTCTGAATATTTATATGCTATATATATGTATATAGATGTTTGTGTGTAGATGTGTATGTGTTTGTGTGTGTTTGTGTATATAGATATATATATATATATATATATATATAATATAATATATATATATATATATATATATATATATATATATATATATATATATATATATATATATATATATATATAATATATATATATATATATATGTATGTATGTATACAGTATGGGACGCGCGGCGCCCACGACGAGTATCAGTAACAGGCACGGAGACGACGCCGCGCCGACCTCCTCCTCCGTCCGGGCGCCATTAGAAGCCGCTCCGGTATCTCGGCCGAAATATTTAAAAGACATTCCTAGACGGGAGTCCATTCCTCTCCCCCCTCCCCTACCCCCCTCCGCTCCCCTCCTGCCTCTATTCTCTTGTGAATATATTCTCTTCTTTTTCCTCCGCTCCCGCTTTTCGCTTTCTTTTCTCGGCCCTTCGTCTTCCTTTGGCGTTTGGCATTCGTCTGAGATTCGGCTCGTCTCCCTTTCTTCCTGCTTGGCTTACGTCGGCGCGAGATTTCCTCGTTTTTGTACTTATTTTCACCATTCCTTCTTTTATTTATTTTTACCATTCCTTCTTTTATTTTCACCATTCCGTTTTTTTGGGTGTTGTTTTTTTTACTTATTTTCACTATTACGGTTTTTTTTATTTTTTTAAACTTGTTTTCACTATTCCGTATTTTATTTATGCTCATTCCGTTTTTGTTGTTGTTGTTGTTGTTTTACTTATTTTCACCGTTCCGTTTTTATTCATTTACACCATTTACACCATTCGCTTTGATGTTCTTTAAACTTGCTTTGCTTTGGTATAAATTATATTTTTTCGAGTTCACATTTATTTCCATTGCTTTAATATTCATTCTTTGTCTCTGTTGAATTTTCTCTCCCTTTTCTCTAACTTCGGAAAAAAAATTAAAAAGATGAAAATTATTTAGTCTGTTTCATGTATTTTTATTGTCCTCTTTTTTTTCTTCTCCCTTTTTTTCTCTCTCATGTCATCTTTCTATTTTTTCCATATCCTCCCTTTCTTTCTCTCTCTCATCCTTCTCCTTTTTCTCTTCTCATTCTCCTATTTGTCTTCGCTCCTTCCTTTTTTTCCTCCTTGCTTTCTCTCTCTCCCTCCTTCATATCATTCCTCCCTTCCTACCTCCCCTTCTCATCCTTCCTCACCCCCATTCTCCCATCCACCTCTCCGCATTACGTTTTCTCCTTATCATTCTTCCATTCTTCCCCTCCTCTCTCCCCTTCCCTTCCCGCACCGTGGACCTCCCTCGTCCCCTAACCCTTCCTGCGACCCCATTCCCTCATCCCTCCCCCCTCCCCTCCAATCCCCTCCCTCCGTGTCCTCGCTCCCCGGGTGTTCATCATGGCCCCCCGAGTGTGCGTCTCCTTCATGAGCCTGTAACGTGGATTCGCTTCACTGAACACGCTCTCTCCGTGTCGTCCATATTTACCCCCGCGTACGTTTATTGAACACCTGTTTCCTCGGTTCCTTGTTGCTGTTTTGGAGGGGGGAGCGCTTGCGAGCTTGTGTCTTCGGGATTGGAGGGGAGGGGGGGTTGGGGAGGGAGAGGGGGAGGGGAGGGGGGTTGTTGGGAAGGGGAGTTTTTGTGTTGGGGAAGGGAGGGGGTTTGTGTTGGGAAGAGGAGGGGGTTTTAGGGGGAGGGGTTTGT
>NW_020868818.1:294468-301968 GCF_003789085.1 Penaeus vannamei
GAGAGAGAGAGAGGAGAGAGAAGAGAGAGAGAAGAGAAGAGAGACTATAGAGCATACAGATAGACTAAAGATAAATAGATAAGATAAAAAGAAGGAGGCGAACCAACGAACAGACAGACGTCGCTCACAGTGACACAGGGGGACGGGTTTAAACGTAGATTATTCAAAATAAAACATTACCCATTGAAGAAAAAATGCTGCATATGAATTCCCTGGAGCACTGAGTGTGATGGCATTATTTTATGTAAAGCATGGGAAATGTGAGAGTGTGTTGCATATAAATTCTGTTTCTGCTTCCCCCGGGCTATTAAAGCATGGTTTTTGAATTATCGTCTTTTTTTTGCCCTTTTTATTTCTCGTCGTTTTGTTCTTTATTGGGGAAGCATCGGGTTGATTATATATAGAATGGATTTTGTTTAATTGGTGTTGTTGTGTTTGTGCGTGTGTGTGTGTGTTGGCGTTTGGACTGTTGTGTGTGCGTGCGTGTGTGTGTGTTGTGTGTGTGTGTGTGTGTTTGTGTGTGTGTGTTTCTTCTTTTCTTTTCTTATTCCATATACCATTGCCCTTTTGTTGTCTTGAGAATTGCGAATATCAGTAACCATTTAAAGGCGTTCTCAATTCAGAATTTTTTTCTACCTTGTTTTTCCTTTACCAGATGTCCGTGTCCCAGAAAAATGTATTGAAAAAAAATATAAAGGGAAAAATCCGCCCCCCCCCCAACACACACCACCCCACACCCTAAAAAAATGCTGATCCAGCGTACCTTTACAGCATGAAGATTTGTTTCAGTATTTTTTTCTCCCCATTGTTTCTTTTTCGAAATGCATAGGACAGCGTTGAAGACCTCCCCCTCCCCCCAACCCCCACCTCAACCCATTTTGCCCCCCCCCCCGTTGTTCCCTTTCCCCCCCCCTCTTCGTCTCGGTTCCACGCCATTTCTCTACCCTTTTTCTCTCCACTCTACTCTCTCTCTCTCTCTCTCTCTCTCTCTCTCTCTCTCTCTCTCTCTCTCTCTCTCTCTCTCTCTCTCTCTCTCTCTCTCTCTCTCTCTCTCTCTCTCTCTCTCTCTCTCTTTCTCCTCTTCCTCACTTCAGCCCCGCCCTCTCTGGTCTCCTCTGTTTCGCTGGCCAGTGCTGAAAATTGTGAAAGATCTCTTAAGTGCAAGTGTCACTTTCAATATCTGGCCACACTTTTAGACCCCCCCCCACACACACACACTACGTTCAAACCACTTTCTCTTCCTTCCAGTCGTCTCCTTTTTCTGTATCTCTTGTCATCTCTCTCTCCTCTCTCTCTCTCTCTCTCTCTCTCTCTCTCTCTCTCTCTCTCTCTCTCTCTCTCTCTCTCTCTCTCTCTCTCTCTCTCTCTCACACACCACACACACACACACACTCGCTCCCTCTCTTTCACACCCGTCTCCTTTTTCTGTATCTCTTGTCATCTCTCTCTCTCTCTCTCTCTCTCTCCCTCTCTCTCTCTCTCTCTCTCTCTCTCCTCTCTCTCTCTCTCTCTCTCCTCTCTCTTCTCTCTTCTCTCTCACTCTCTCACACACACACACACTCGCTCCTCTCTTTCACCCGTTCTCTTTCTCTCTCTTCGTAGACATTTCTCTTACTTTTTGTCATTTTTGTCCCTCTCACTTTCTCTCTCTGACACCCTTCCTCCCTTCCCTCAACCTTTCTTTCTCTCTTAGTGTCTTTCCCCTCCTATCTCCCTGCACATTTCTCTCTCTCTCACTCCCTCTTTCTCCGTCTCTCTTTACCTGCTTCCTTTTCCCTCGCTATCTCCCCCCTTCTCCCCCGACTCCATTTCTTTCCTCCCTCCTATCACCCTCCTCCCCTTTCTCTCCCTCTCGCTTTTTTCTCATCTCCCTTCTTCCCCTTACACCCCCTCCCCCTCCACCTCTTATCCCCCCCCCAAAAAAAAAAAATCTTACGAGACGTGTGGTTTTTTTCAGCGTAGATAAAATTGAACATCTGTTAGTTGGCTTCATTCCAGGTGATCCTTTCTCTTGAACATGTTAAAAGATGTGACTTTGTGACGTAGAGGAATTAGTTGTCACCTACATCTCTTCTCCCTTCTGATACTCCCCTTCCCCCTCCTTCCATTCCCTTTCTCTCCTCTCTCATCACATCCTTTCTTCCCTCCTTTCACTTCTTTTCCATTCCGTTCACCTTTCAGGGATATATATATATATATATATATATATATATATATAATATATATATATATATATATATATATAATATATATGTATATATATATGTATGTATGTATATATATACATATATGATAGGAGTTCACAATGCTCCTTTTGATGATATCTTAATGATTGTGTCGAAAATATACGTTTAGATGTCGGATCTGCATGAGTTTTAGCTTTGCAAAAAATGTGGATTGGAAATGTTCATTTTGCAATATATGTTTCGTAACTTTTGATTTGATTACAGTAAAGATTATCAATAATTAATTTACCAATTAGTTCTCTCTTTCTCTTCCTTTTTTCGCTGTTCCCTTGAGCTACCTATCACGTCCTCCTCTCTCTCTCCTCTCTCTCTCTCTCTCTCTCTCTCTCTCTCTCTCTCTCTCTCTCTCTCTCTCTTCTCTCTTCTCTCTCTCTCTCTCTCTCTCTCTCTCTCTCTCTCTCTCTCTCTCTTCTCTCTCTCTTATTTCTCTGTACCAACTTCTGTTGGTACAGACTTCTCTCTCTCGCCTTTCCTCTGTCCTCCCTTTTGACCCAATCTCGAGATTTACTATGTTCCTCTTATTGCCTTCCTTCCCCCCCCCTCCCGACTATCCCACTCCACAAGCCTCCTCCATGCCCCCTTCCCCCACCCCTTCTTCCCCTCCCCCCCTCCCTCCCCTCCCCTCCCCTTTCTATTCAGTCTTTCAAACAATGCGAAACTTCCAATGCCCCGAAGATGTTATCACGGTGCTTTTTCGCGGTTAAGGCAATTTTAAAAAGGTTAATTTCACCGTGTGTCGTAACGCCGACGGGGAGGGAGGGGGTAGAAAGGGGAGGGGAGAATGGAGGGAAGGGGGGGAGGGGAAGGAGGGTTAGGAGGGATGGAGGCTCCCCCGAGAGATCGACGGCATTATTATGGTATTGTTATTGTTATCGTTATTGCTTTGCCCTTCCCTTTCACCTCCTCTTCCCGCCGTGCTCCTCGGGACCCCCCTCTTTCCCTCCCCCCTCCTCACCTCTGAACTCCAACTCTCTTACTCCTCTTTACCTCCCCGTCCCTTCCTCTACCTACCTCCTCCTCCCTTCCCTACCCCCCCTTTACCCTCCTACCCCCTTCCCCCTACCCCCTTCCTCCTCCTCCCCTTCCCCCTACCTCTTTACCTCCTCCCTCCCTTCCCCTCCCTGCCCACCTTAGTGATTGTCCAGTGCCGTTATTTGTTATAAAATTGTCCGATGCAGTTTGGGGCGAGGGTAACAAAGTACGCTCGGCGCCCGGGGTCTACTCTTCCCTGGCAGAACGGCGAAGTTATTGAAATTTATTTTCATTATGGTATCGTCTGCTCTGATCTTTGCAGCGTAAAGAACCATCTGCGAACGCTGGAATGGGTTGAGGAATTGCCTTTCTTGTGCGAGTGGGAGGGGTAGGGGGGGGGATGAGTGGGAATGGAGGATGGGAGTTGGGGTGGGGGAGGTAGGAGGGGGGTGAATAAGGGAACGGGTTGTTTCTCTGTCTGTATTGACTTTTTGTTGTTGTTAGGAAATTTATTTATACAAATATATGTATGTGTGTTTGATGTTGCTTTAAAACACGTACTGCATCCCAGCGCGTGTGTATGTGATTTTATTTGAAAGTGTGTGCCTCTGTGTGTGTGTGTCTGAGTGTATATAACTTTTGTGTACGGCCGTTCACGCGTGTATATATGCTTATTCATAGACCATCCACTTGAACCCTAAAAAAAAGAATTATTCATAAAAGAAAAGGACTTCTTTATAGAATTCCCCTTTCATCGTTTCCCCTCGAAGGCTTCCTTAGTAAATTACATTCCTCGCTAGGGGAAACCGGCCCAATAGCACCTTAAATAATAGGGAAATAAGAAAGAAAGCGGGAAAGGGAGAAAAAAAATCCTTAATCTAGTTTACATATCCAGTCAGACATGTCAGAAGAGCCTTAAACTTCACATGGCAGAGCGACTGTGAGGCCTGTGATGTGGGCCTCCCTTCCCCTGCTACCCTTCCCTTTCCCTGCCACCCCCTTCCCTGCCGCCCACCCTCCTGCCCACCCTCCCTCTTTTATACACCTCGCCCCATTTTTCAACTTCTCTCTCCTCTTCTCTCCATCCTCTCCCACTTCCATTGCACCTCTTTCTATCTATCCTCTCCTACTCCTTTTCCTGTCAACTCTAACCGCCTATCTCGATCCCTCTTACCCTTTCCACCTCTTTTAAACACTCCCCTTCCCTCTCTCTTTCCACCCTCTATCCTTTCCATCTTTTTCAACTTCCCTTTTCCCCCCTTTTCCCTCCCTTTCCCCCATTCCCCTTTCGTTTCCAGCATCTCCCCCTCTCTCTCTTCTCCCCATCCCCCTGCCCCTCCCCCCCCTCCCCACATCCATCCCTCTGACGTCACAGCGGATGATACCGTGCTTAAATATTTATATCCCAACTCGTCTGTGCATTTGAGAGAATTTTTCAACTGGTGATAAATAGGAAGCGCTTGCTGGTTGATTAATTTGTAACGCTGTGGCAAAGAGAGCCGCGCCGATAGTCGATGCGCGCGCGTGTGTGTGTGTTCAGTTGGGTAATTTTGTTGTTGTTGTTGTTTTCGCTGCTGCTGTTATTCTTGTTATTATTGTTGTTATTATGAATACAGCTACTACATGTACTACTATGATTTAACATAAATTTAGATTCAGGAAAAGATGCTATATAGGATAGTTAAATCAGTTAAGCGAGAGGGAGAGAGAGAGAGAGAGCAATAGGAATGCTCTTTCCTCTTTATTATCGTGCCCGCAGCATCTCTCGGCCTGTCGTCTCTTCTGTCGTTTTTATCCGTCTCCGAGAATGCCGTAATGAAGGTGTAAAAATCCTCCAAAGCGTCGGCTATATTGTCCGATCTCGGTTTTATCTCGACAGCGGCATTATTTGGCTCGACCAAGCACGAATTTATTCTTTGTTTCGAGTCCGGACCGAGTCAGCGTTCTCCTGGAGGGACTCGGCTCCAGGATGGGACGATTTGCTCGCCTCTTCCTTCTCCCGCTGCTTCTTCTCTTTTCTCTTGTGTCTGGTGCCTCTTTTTGCCTCTTTTTATTTCTTGTCTTTGTGTCTTGTTCTGAGGGTGATACTGCTTTTACAGTTCGTATTATTGTTGTTATTATTTTCGTATTGTTTTCCTTCTCTCTCTGTTTTTCTTCTTCTATTCTCCCTTCTTTCTTCTTATCCTCTCACTTTATCCAGTCTTCCTATTCTATTCTTGTTTCCCTTTTAGTTCCTTAGTTACCCAGTCCCTCTCTTCTCTTCACAACTCCTCGTGCCTCTTATCTCATTCAATCTCCCTCTTTTTCCTTTCCATCCTCCTTCCTTCCCTCTTCTCCCTTTCCCTCCTTTCCTCCCACCTCCTTCCCTCCTTCTTCCCCACTCTCCCTTCTCTCCCTCTTCCTTCCCACCTCTTCCTCCCCTTCCCTCCTCCCCCCTTCCCCTCCCTCCCCTCGCCCGCCCCTTCCACCGCCCAACGGAAATGTGTGGGATGGCTTCCAGAGACGGAGAGGAATCCCGGTATAACTAGAGAACGATTTAATGCCATTGAGAAGCGTGTTCGTACACTATTGTTACTCTCTGATCTCCGGCGGCTGTCCACTTACTGGGGCTCCGAGGTTTACTGGTCAATTGGGTCAGGTGGATCTGCTTTGGGGGTTGGGCAATTGGACAGAGCGTTAGATGTATGGGGGTGTTATGTATGGGTGTGTGGGTACACACACACACATGCATACACACACACACACAACACACACACACACACACACACCACACACACACACACACACACACACACACACACACACACACACACACACACACACACACACATATATAATATATATATATATATATATATATATATATATATATATATATATATATATATATATATACATATATTATGCATATATTTATGTATATACATATATACATATATGTGTGTGTGGTGTGTGTGTGTATGTATATATATATATATATATATATATATATATATATATATATATATATTATATATATATATATATATATATATATATATATATATATATATATATATATATATATATATATATACATATATATATATATATATATATATATATATATATATATATATATATATATATATATATATATATATATATATATATATATGCATATATATATATATATATATATATATATATATATATATATATATATATATATATATATATATATATATATATATATATATGGTGTGTGTGTGTGTGTGTGTGTATCCTGCACTTATGAAATACCTTAACCTCTTCTTAAAACACCAGGGTAGCATATCTGTTCTGCATAACCTACATAGCTATCGGATTTTTTTCATGTATTTTTATCGACTGCCCGCACAGCTCGAACATTTCGATAGCTTGGTCGGTGCAATAGTTTGGGCTCAGTTTAATCACTCTGATAACTTGATTACTGTGATAGCTTGAGTATTTGAGATAGTTTGTTGTTTGTATTAGCCGATCATTTTCATAACGCGATTACGCTGGTAGATCTGCTGTGGAGTTTGATTAGTGCAATTGATTATTGGGGTAGTTTGATCACCATGATGGCAAGAGCAACAGTTTGAATGTTCGTTGCAGAAATTTTAGTGCAAAAGGCCGATTGGGAACGGTAGCGCCAACAGAGCGATCGTGCCAAGTGCGTGGCATTGCAATATGTCATATTTCACACATTTGCTGTTGTAATAAGGCCATCTATCCAGTCATTAAAGCATTGCGTTGCACATTACTCATTATCACTGAACGTGGACCCAGCCTCCATCCCTCCCTCCCCCCGCCCCCCCGAAAAATTAATAATGATAATAATGTTCCTTTGTTGGCCCCGCTCTCTGTCACCCAAATATCATACAAGGTTGACCTCATTTCTACACAGACCGCTGTACTATTTCCTCTTCTGCTTTTGTAACACGCTGTAACGCACCCTCCCCCCCCCCTCTCGCCACCCTCCCTACCCCCCTTTTGTTTACTATATCTCCCCGCCAATCAGCCTGCATCTGGCCCTCCCTCCCTCCCCCCCCCCCTTCAGCCCCCATTAGAGTGCATTTGTGCTTGGACGAGAGACTAATGACCGCGGACGAATGACGTCACAGCGAGATAAAGAGATGGATTGTGGCGGGGATGCTGTGGGGCGGATCGGCTTTTTACATTTTCCTCTTCTTTTATACATTTTGTTTTTCCTTTTTTTGTGTATGGAGATTCCGTTGTGATGTGTTCAATGGATCTTCGATGATGCGTTTGTGTGCGT
>NW_020868818.1:306968-311968 GCF_003789085.1 Penaeus vannamei
TTTTACGCAATAGTAGTCGGCGGGCGCATGGCCACGCCCACGGTCGTTCAAAATATTATCGACAATATTTCAGCCCTTAAATGGCATTAACTCATTCACTATGGCCATGATTTATGACCAAGGAGTCTACGGTAAAAAAGACCACTTTTTCACTTCCTTCATAACCTTCGAAATATTATAGTCCATATTTCAACTTTCCTGAAAATGAAGTTCAGATTCTTGAAACCTTGAGACCCTGACGTATGTGATCGTCAAATGGAAAAAGGCATTCGCGAAAAAGAGAGAGAGAAGGAAAAAAAGCGGATGTGTTTTCGGATCGTAGTGAAGGATCTTATTTTCTAAACCTGGCTGTGTATTCGTCTTCCTGTCGCCTTTGATATCCGTCTATCTTATCTTTATCATTTATTATCATTTCTTAATCCTATTTTCAATCTACCTTATCATTTTTATCCTACGGTGTAAACCTACGCTTATGTAAGATAGATAAATCAATAAATACATAAAACATCACCCTGCTACTCTCGTGAGAATCTTTCCCATACGCAACCTATAGACGGAGAAACCCGCCACTAACCGTCGTGTTGGGTCTTCACACTCAATAAAAGTGAGCATCAGATTCCACCTCGGGCGACGGAGATCCACAAGGTTTCCAATACCGCTAAAAACCCACTTAGGATCCAACATCTGCAGCTTAATGGAATCACACCGTTTCTTTTGGGAAGCTTTCACTGCTTGTTACGACTTCTTATGCCGTTTCCTCTGACGTGCCGGGAGCAGGTAATCTTTCATGTATGTTGCGCGTGTATATTTTTTCCCTCCATTTTCTTTGCCTTTTTTCTTTCCCACTTTCTTTGCTGGTGTAGTTAAAAAGTGAGATAGTAATAGAGACAAAGGGAGAGAAACAGAAAGTTGGGGTGTTATAAGAAGTACGTTTTTTCACGAGTATCATTCGACTTTCGTGGAATCATATTCGCTGCAAAATAGACGATTTTACGGTTTCTATCGGGCAAGATGTAGGCGTTACTTTGACCTGATATCTGCATGTAATCGTGTCGTTCCAGCTTCAGCCGCTACACTGATGCAACAGGACACAGTGTAAGCTCATATTACAGTCGATTGTAATTCGTTTTGTCAACCATTACGTCCGCTCATTGTAAGTTGTAGCGCCGTCCCTCGACAAGTATAGATGCTAGTGACCGGTCTAACAGCTGATTAGATTTTTATTTCATTTATACAAGCACATATATACACTCACTCGTTGATTCGACACGCATTCACACTCACACTCACTGAAACACACACACACGCACACGCACACGCACGCACACGCACACACGCACACGCACACGCACACACACACACACACACACACACACACACACACACACACACACACACACACACACACACACACACACACACACACACCACACACAGCGCACGTAGGACGGGGTTTCTGGCCCGTGTGTGTGACGACGCTCGGTTCGTAACTAGATTTTCATCTCATGTTTGGTAATTTTCTTTGCCCTTGACGTCGCTTATCTGCAAACTCTCTCGTCTTCTACCTTATGCATCCTATTTTCCTGTTTCCTTGTTTAATATTTATTTTTGATATTTGGATAGATAGAGAAAGAGTAAGGGAGAGAGAGAGAGAGAAAGAGTAAGGGAGAGAGAGAGGGAAAGAGTGAATGGGAGACATATTAGAGTAAGAGAGAGAGGAGAGAGAGAGAGAGAAATAGAAAGAGAAAGAGGGAGAGAGAGAGAGAGAAAGAAATAGAGAAAGAGGGGGGAATGAGAGAGAGAGAGAAAGAGAAAAAAGAGAGAGGAAGAGAAAGAGAGAGAGAGAGAAGAGGAAAGAAAGAAAGAGACAGACAGACAGACATATGGAACAAAGAGAAGAAAAGGCGAAGAGAAAAGGCGATAGAAAAAAGAGAGAGAGAGAGACGGAGTTGATTTTATGACGGGATAGAGCATTCCTTGGGTAAATTGGAAGATTTACTCATTGAATTGGAAGTTATTTGCAACAGTCTATCCGCCATAAAGCTGTGCTATCGGCATGATTTTGCAGTCTTCGGTCGCTGCAACTTGCGTGAGGAGGAAAAGCACGATTCTGAACACCAACTGACACGGTATGGCCGCCTAAAAGATTATATCACATGTATATATGTATGTGCGTGAATATTCGTGTGTGTGTGTGTGTATATGTGTATGTGTATATGTATATGTATATATGATATATATATAATATATATATATATATATATATATATATATATATATATATATATATATATATATATTATATATAAGAATTCGGATGGCGTTTTGTTTTAATCCCGATACGAACGGGTTATAAATCTCGATATAAGAGCCCCTTGCGTTTTAATTTTCGTAAACTCTTTAGCATTTTATTGCTGGAATAAAGTCGATATTACGAAAACTATGAACTTTCCTTTAGTAAATGTTAAGGTTTGCTAAGACAATTGAAACTGATTTCCAACAATTCACTCGCCATAAAGATGTGCTATCGAATAGATTTTACAGCCTTGTAGTGCTGCGAACTTATTTTAGTGAGATTGAACTTGCACACCACTGAACTTATGTAATGGCGAAATGTGTGCATTTCCTTTATCAAGCAGCATTTACGATTACGGAAAGCATTTTCTTCCCTTGCTTTTTTACACGACCTACTCTAAATAGATTGCTTATTTTCTTAATATGTTTCAGTAAGGGTTAAAAGACATACTCTTCTTACCTTTTACGTCTTTAACATAAATATGTTTCCTTCTATAAACAAAGCAGCGACACGAAGACAGATATGAAGACAGAAGCAACTCCAAGATCTGTTTTAAGCCGAGCGAGTAATGGTAGCCAAATCCCCAAGGAGTCTCCTCTAATGGCAGCGTCTGAAAGAAAACATTAAGAAAAATCTACGCCCATTTATCAACAGCCGGCATTATCTCGGTATAATTTCTGTATTTGCATATAAAAACCAGTAAATGAGGTCTGGTTATACACCCAACATCGCTCGCTCGGTAGTTTAAGGATATACCAACACTCATGGCTAATTGCAGTCTCGTAATGATTGTTTTGTTTTTTGAGTGTGACGTCACTTTTGTGGTGGCGGTTTTGCCTAAAAGCTCCACGCAATATAGGGGGATATTTTCATGATCAGTGTAAGCGTTTGTCTACTGGGCGATCTATAGTTTTTTTGTTTTATATAAAGTCTTCATATGGGCGACTGGCACGTCACTCGGAAGTCAAGTATAGAATGACAGGTCGGATGCCCTAGTTAGCGTGTTTGTCCTCCTGAGAGTCGTCAGAAAGAGGTATCAGGACCCTCTCGCCCTAATCATTAGCCGACGTAATGATAGAAAGACACAGTCAAGCAGACGGAGAGTATTCAGCCATCAAGCTCTCTTCATTTGCTTTAATTCGCGTATGCCTGAGGGAGGAAGACTCGGCCTCAAACTAAATCTCCGAAGTTTGACTTGATTTTTGACATTATGCTTGCGGTATAAACTTCTGTAATGAGAGCACACCAAATTACACCAACCACTCAGCTGTGAGGCAGAAACTAAAAAAAAAAAAACGAAGAAGAGTCTCGGAGGAAAACAAAAAGAAGTAGAAGAAGATAAAGAAAAAAACTGAAACATTTCTTCAAAAGACTTGAACTTTTCCCGCGCAGTGGAGGCTCACAAAACACTGGAACACAGGAACAAGGGCGGGTCGAAGTGGCTCGTTACCCTGGCGCAAGAAGACCTCTCAGTGGTCGGGGGCTGGAGACACGAAGCCTCTTCACAACCTCCGAGTGGAACCCTAATTAAGGTTTATTTGTTGTTGGCGGCGCAACCTTTCATACTCTTCCTAGATTTGGTTTCGGTGGAGATTGTGCGTGGCGGTTGCCCCCCCACCACCCTCCCTTCTATCCTCCTCCTCTTCCTCCTTCGCCTCCAGCAGCGCCGTCTTCGAGTCGTCCCGTGGCGCTGGGGCTTCCGATTTGGTGACACGACTGGGAGACGGCGATGGAGAGTCTGGGGAGTCAATGGGAGCTGATGGAGGAGGAGAAGGAGCGAGAGAAGGGGAGGAGGCCGGGGATATTCATGGTGATGATATCGATAAGGGTTATGGAAGTGCGTTAACTGCCGCTGTGTGGGAAGGGATGGCCGATCCTGCCGTATGGTCTTAGTGATGGCCTTTATGCAATATATATGTGTTATATATAATATTATATATATATATATATATATATATAATATATATATATATATATATATATATATATTATGTATTATGTATTATGTATGTATGTGTGTGTTTGTGTGTGTCTATGTATTATGTATTTATGTGTATATATATATATATATATATATATATATATATATATATATGTATATATGTATGTATGTATATGTGTGAGAGAGAGCATGTACGAGCTAGAAATAGAGTGGCTTTCCCAAGTCTTAGATTGGGTTACATCCCTTGAAGGTACACTTGCCTGGGAATCTCGAAGGCTGTGTGTAGCGCGTAGAGTGTATTGTTGTGGTGGAGGTTCGTGGGGTTGGTGGAGATTTTAAAGGTGTAGGTGTGAATTGCTTGGGCTATTTTTGGTGGTCGCTAAAGAATGCTAGATAAAGCGTGCTCAGTAGTATAGGTGTGCTTGTGTGCATGTAGAGTACGGCGAGCGAAGCGGGGGGCGGGTTATTACATTGCTTTGAGGTCCGATCGCGATTCTTTTTCATTTTATTTCTGTGTTTTCTGGAAGGCGGGTATAAGGTAGAGACATTATGAGAATCCTTTGTGGTTTCAAGCAGTGGAAATGCCCTTTTCAGAAACAGGAAATGAAACAGGGCAGATACAGACAGGGAGTGAAGAATTGCATCGAATTCGCAAGGAGCAACGATTTATAGCAAAGATTAGATGTGAATGCAAGACGCTAGTGGAACTGGATACGGAATAGGGATTGGGGAGGCGGTTGTGGGCGAAATTGGGGGATTGGG
>NW_020868818.1:321968-385348 GCF_003789085.1 Penaeus vannamei
TGTTTAGAATTTCCCTTTTCTCTTCTTATTTTTTTTTTCTGTCTCTTTTATTCTCTCTCTTCTCTCTCTCTCTCTCTCTCTCTCTCTCTCTCTCTCTCTCTCTCTCTCTCTCTCTCTCTCTCTCTCTCTCTCTCTCTCTCTCTCTCTCTCTTTTCTTTCTCTTTCTCTCTTTCTCTCTTTCTCTCTCTTCTCTCCTCTCTCTCTCTCTCTCCCTCTCTCTCTCTCTCTCTCTCTCTCTCTCTCTCTCTCTCTCTCTCTCTCTCTCTCTCTCTCTCTTCTCTCTCTCTCCCTCTCTCTCTCTCTCTCTCTCTCTCTCTCTCTCTCTCTCTCTCTCTCTCTCTCTCTCTCTCTCTCTCTCTGTATGCGTGTCTGTCTTTACATGTCAAGTCTTTCCATCTCTCTCTCTCTTCCCCCTTCTTTCATTTTCCTCTCCTCTCCTTTACTCCCAATTCTTCTTTCCTTCCCAACCTGAAAACCAATACGGATTTACTACGCACATACAATCTTTGTTTTATCATCGAAATTTCGTGAAAATGCATTATAAATTGGACTAAAAAAATTGCAAGTATTTACACACCCGGGCAATAAACTTTGAACGACCAAGCTGTGCGTGTGTAATATGTATTGATCAGGATTTGGACATGGTAGATTAATCCCTTTCCACTTGTGTACGAGGGACAGATGAAGTGAAATATCATATTATTCGGAATTTCACTGAAAACGATATTTAATTCATCCGATATGATTTCCTGTAGATTCGTGCATTAGTTCATCTCTCTATATTTGCTTGGTTTGTTTGATTATAAACAGGTTCGGTTATTTGTTTGTTTATAAACATGTTCGTTTATTTATTTGTTTATAAACAAGTTCGTTTATTTGTTTGTTTATAAACATGTTCGTTTATTTGTTTGTTTGTAAACATGTTTGTTTATCAGTTTGTTTTTTAAGGAGAAATATCCAGGAGAGAAATGTCAGACATAACAGCGGAGCAGGTGAGCGATGTTTGCCGTGCTCCCGAGGCCAACATACATCATCTCGAGGTGACCCTATTATCCCGCCCGCTCGTTGCTTCAGTCCGCTGCGTGTCACCGTGGGAGGAGGTGGTTCTTTTTTTCCCTCTCTCTCTCTTCCATATTGTTGTGACCTGTCTCCTGTCTCCTCTGTCTTCGTCTCTTTTTTTCTTTCTCTCTCTGCTACTCTGCTTCTTTCGCTCTTTTTATGTGGGCATCTCTCTCATTCTGTTTCTCTCGGATTTTCTCTTTTTGTGTGTTTCTGTATTGCTCTATTTGCTCATCCCATCCTCTATCTATTTATCTTTATTATCTCTCTCTCCTTCTCTCTCTCTTCTCTCTCTATCTCTCTCTCTTCTATCTATATTATATATATATATATATAATATATATATATATATATATATATGTATATATATGTATATAATATATATATATATATAATATATATATATATATATATATATATATAATATATATATATATCATATAAATAAAAATTGGGTAAAGACCGGTGTTTGTGTTTATGGAATGAAGTGACCAAATGACACTTCTTCCCACCTCCACTACACCCTTCTCATCTTCTTTTACCTCGAGGCTTCAATTTAACCTCCCTTCTTCCCCTTCCCCGTCTCTCTCCTTGCCCTTCTCTCCTTCACTTCCCTTTCTCGCCTCTTCCCTAACCTTCTCCACTTTCTTCTCCTTTCTTGTGCCTCTCTTTCTTCTGCCTCGTCCCTGCTTCATTATACCTCTTCCCTCCCTCTCCTCTCTCCTACCTCAGTCTACCAATAGATCTGCCTCTTAAGCCTCCCCTGCCTCCTTACGTCTTTTCTCTCCCCTACCCCTCCCTGCCTCCCCACACCTCCTTCATCTTTCTCACGCCTGCCTACCTACCTACACCTCCTCCCCCTCCCCTCCCCTCCTCCCCTACCTTCGTCTACTTCTCGCCACCTTCTCCCCCCCCCTCTTCCCTATCGGACTACTACCCCTCCCTACATCCCTGTGCCTCCCCACACCAGCCTCGCCCCCTCTCCCCCCCCTCCCCCCCCTCCCCGCCTCCTCCCCAGCCCACTATCTCCTCACTCCGTCACCGTGCCGCCCAGGGAATGTCTCAACTAACTTTGTCTTCCTTCGGTGGGAGACACCTTGGTCGTTATCGCCCTTTGCCTTCAAGTTGGGAGAGGGGAAGCAGGGGGGGAGGGGAGGTCTTGTTTTTTTCTTCTTCTTTTTTTTTTCTTTTTGTGTATGGGGCGAGAGGGGTTTCGAAACTTTCCGACCCTTAAGCTACTGTAAGTGATTCTTCTGCCCTCTTCTCTCTCTTCTTATATATATATATATATATATATATATATATATATATATATATATAATATATATATATATATTATATATATTCTTCCTTTGTATTTTTGCAGCAAGAATTATTGATACTACTTCTATTTCTACCACTACTACAGCTACTACTACTAATGATGATAATAATAATGTTAATAATGATAATGATACTTTTACTTCTACTACTACTACTACTACTACTTCTAATACTTTACTACTCCTCTAATAACACTTTGAGACGTATCAGGGAACGTGTAATATAAAAATTATAACCACAAATATGATCAAAAGATTTCTCTCCATTCGATACTTTAGTGGCAAGTAAGAAAAAAAAAACAAGTGCATGCCATTAGAGTGTCATAAGCCATCACCCTCCGTAGGTCGTTTACCCGAAATTGCATGAGTTTAGTCAAGTGTCTTTGAATACATTTTAGCTACTTGGAAGAGAGGGAGGGATGGAAGGGGGAAGCGAAATCTTGGATAAAGGGAGATGGGAAAGAAAGAACGATTGGAGAATATTTGTTATAGATAAAACTAATTGGTAGAACCGAAGGGAAAGGGAAGAGAAGGAGAAAGAAGCAACGGTTAGAGGAGAAACGTAGAGTAACGTTAATGAGAATAGAAAGCCGCAAAGGAGAACAGACAGGAAGAGAAATTAAGAATAGAAAAAAAAAAATGAAAAACGGAAAAAGGCAAAGCTTGAGGCAGACAAGAGGTGGAAAAGGAAGAAGACACGTACAAGAAACGCACATAAAGAACGATCTCGTGCACACATTACTTCTTTATAAGGGTGAGCGAGAGAGAGAGAGAGAGAGAGAGAGAGAGAGAGAGAGAGAGAGATGAGAGGAGGGGGGGGGGGGGAGGGGGGGGGGAGAGAGAGAAGAGAAAGAAAGAGACCGAAACCGACCGTTAGTTTCCATGAATTCCGTTTCTTTTTTCTTCCGATTTGTTGATTCATAAATATTGACCCAAGTCCTTATTGGTTAATATATATATAATTTATCCCGCCCTGAAGTACCTCGATGCAAGTTTAATCAAGCTTTTACTTTCACTAAGCACTCGGCAAATATTGGGCCATGAGTTGAAGGCTTCAGCGGTGGAGTGGCGCTCTCGGCTGGAGAAGCTGGGAATCGACGCCTTGCTCCTGTGAAGCGCTGTGGGCTATTGTTTTGCTCTTTGCTTTTGGGGGTAATTTTCTTCTTAAGGGGGATATTTGCTTGTTTTTAGGTTTGATGGTTAGTTAATTTTGTGTGTGTGTGTGTGTTTGTGTGTTGTGGTGTGTGTGTGTTGTGTGTGTGCGTGTTTGTGTGTGTGTGTGTGCGTTGTGTTGTGTGTGTGTGTGTGTGTGTGTGTGTGTGTGTGATATGATATATGTCTTCGCGTATCTTCAGGACGAAGTGTTAATTACAAAGGATATTAAAACTTCCTATGAAAGTTGTGTTGCCGTTGTTATTATTATTATCATTAATACAACAGTAGTAACATAATTTAGTCACTTGATTTCCTTGTTTTTATTACCTCTATTCTTACATTTGGCTTCACTGCGCTTGGTGGCGTTGTCGTTAATGTTATAACATTTTTAGTAATGTTCTGTTCTGCCAGGCACTACTACTAGTACATCTACTACTATTACTACTAGTAGACTATCTACTACTATTACTACTACTATTACTACAACTACGGCTGCTGCTGCTATTGCTCTTACCATCATCATTAAAACAGCTCATTATCGCCCTCTTTTTCATCCACGATTGAAGTACTTTTATTCCCATAATATTTTTTCTCATAAAATTTAACACGTCCTCGAATTTCCATTCCCTATAGGCCTAAAACAAACTTACTACGCCCCCCCCCTCTATTCATCATCCACTCGCATTCACTTATTATTATTACAACTTTCTCTTTTATCTCTCTCTTTCTTCCAATTTTTTTTTTCTTGTCCCATGTTGCTCTTGTGATCTACACGCCCGCACTACCGTTGTTGCTAGCGCTTCCTGCTAATTTATGGATCACAAGGCTTTTTGTTCGAGCACTTTTCCGCTACCTCTCCGGTTCGGTCGTTTTAAGTGTGTCTTGATAGCGTTGGCTCATTAGTATGCGTTCAGGCGGGTTTAAGGGACCCTGGTTGGAGCTGTGACTCTCGATTTGTAAATTATTTTATTTATTATTTGTTTATTTAGATTTATTTCTTTTATTTTAAAGAGAGGAGAGGTCCTTTTCTTTGTTTCCGTGTCTCCTTCTGTTCGTCTTTCTCTCTCTTTCTTGTTTTCTCCTCTTTCTTCTTCTCTTTCTTCTTCTTCTTCCTCCTTTCTTTTCCCCTTCTCTTCACTCTTCACGGTTCCTCTACCTATATTCTTATTTCCCTTCTGCCTTCCTACCCTCCTTCTCCCCTCCTCTCTCCCCATCCTCCCTCTCTCCCCCATCCCCTCTCCCCATCCTCCCTCCTCCCCCATCCCCTCTCTCCCCCATCCTCCCTCTCTCCCCATCCTCCCTCTCTCCCCCATCCCCCCTCTCTCCCCATCCTCCCTCTCCCCCCATCCCCCTCTCCCCCCCATCCTCCCTCTCCCCCCATCCTCCCTCTCCCCCCCCCCCTTCCCCCATCATCCTCCCCCATCCTCCTCCTCCCTCCCCCCCCCCCCCATCCTCCCTCTCCCCCACCATCCTCCCCTCTCTCCCCCATCCTCCCTCTCCCCCTCCCCTCATACCCCTCACACCCACCCCGTCTCTTGCGATGTTTTACGGACCTAGTAAAATAACCCGTTTCATGCGTCATATATTTCCCTTTAGCTTGTGAGGGGCCAGATTACATTAATCAAATTATACAAGGGAACTCAAGGGTCTCCCCGAGTCGTTTGCCCACCTTCACCCCCTTTCCCCCTTCTCCTTCTTCGTTCTCTTCTCTTCCCTTTTTCTTCCCCCTTCTCCTTTCCCATCCTCTTCTCTTCCCTTTTTTTCCTTTCTTTCTCCCTCTTCTCCTTTCCCCTTTCTTTCTCCCTCTTCTCCTTTCCCTTTACCCTTCTTTCCCTTTCCCTTTCCCATCCCCTTCCCTTCCCCTTTTCTCTTCCTTTCTCGCTCTTCTCCTTTCCTTTTTCTATTTCCCTTACCCTTTCCTTTCCCCTTCACTTTCCCTTTCCCATCCCCTTCCCTTCCCCTTTCCCCTTTCCCCTTTCCCCTTTCCCCTTCCCTTCCCCAGGTCACCTCCTCTCAAGCGACGCCGCGGATGTTTTATTCGATTAGTGCATGAATTAAGATCTCGCAAAGCTATCTGGAGGGAGGGGAAAAATGAGGGGAGGGTAAATGTATATGCATGAGAGCCAGCGTGGTGTATCATTTTAACTTAATTTCACTTCCTGGTAGGCGCGGTAAAGGCTAGATTATGCATGTAGGCTTGTATGTTGGACAAACTCTCCCTCTTACGTGCTCATAGAACATGCTTCAATACTTGTAAGGTGTGCGTGACACACACACGCGCACGCACGCACACACACACACACACACACACACACACACACACACACACACACACACACACACACACACACACACACACACACACACACACACACACACACACACACCACACACACACACACACACACACACACACCTTGTAAGTATAATTCGCGTTCGTATATGAAGCGAAGCAAGAGCATGCAAACACCAATCCCGATATTCTTTCCTGCGATACCATTGTTCAGACGTGACCTTCGTAAAAATCAAAAACAATAACTTAAAAGGAATTACATGGGATTAATGATGGAAATATGGTAAAAAGAAAATAGATTACACCCAGCATTATCATCAGGGAACAAGGAATGAAGGTTTACAGCTTTGGTGACCGTAACAAAGCTCGGTGTTTCCTTTGTTTCCACCACACTCCACACTCCTCGCTAGGGTCCAGGGCAGGGGAAGGAAGGCGGAGTTGTAGGGGGGGAAGGGGAGGAAAGGGAGAGGGAGGGATAGGAGGAGAAGGGGAGGAGATGGGAGGGGAGGAAGGGAGAGAGAGGGGTGGGAAGAGTGTGGAAGGGAGGGAGGGAGAAAAGGGGGCTAAAGAGAGAAAGGAAGAAAGAAAGACCGAAAGAGAGAGAGAGAGACCAAGAGAGAAAAAAGAATAATTATATATAAAATGTCACACGGAAAAAAAAAGAATCCAGACCTCGCAGACAGACAGAAAGCGAGAGAGGACAAAACCAAAATAGCACGAAGGGGCGTCCAGAGAGAAAAAAAAAAAAAAAAAAAGAAGGGGACAAGGGAAGGGGTGAGGCGAGAGAACCCGAGACAGAGCCAAAAGGGAAGAGAGAAGAGAAAAAAAAGATACACGTCCATACCTTATTCACTTTGCAAGATGGAAAGCGCGAGCGGGCGAAGACGACCCCCCCGATCCATTAATAAGAACAGCGCGGGTTTAGGGCGGCGGCGGGAAGGAGGGCTTTGTTCGCAACGGAAACCCGCCGCCGACCGCCTTCTGCAGATTGGAGACTTCGCCCTCTCTATACAAGGCCCGAGGGAGTCCGACTTTGTTAGAGAGATCATTTGATTTTGTTGCTGTCAAAGGAAGTTGGAATGATGTCAGTATTTCTCCTCGCATTGACTTTGTTGAGATGAGAACTGTAGTTGTTCTTTAGTTACTGTTGATATTTCTCGCTGTGTATTTTTATCGTGTCCATCTTCGTGTTTCTTTTTATCTGACTATATGTATATGTACATGTGTGTGTATAGATATACAAGTAGATATCGATATATTTGTAAGTGTGTGTGTGTATGAGAGAGAGAGAGAGAGAGAGAGAGAGAGAGAGAGAGAGAGAGTGCGCGCGCGCGCGTGTGTGTACTACTTATCAATTTACTACCCTCATATTGTCAACACATCTTTCCTTCCCGCATGGTCTAAGATCTTGAGTTAGTGTTTCATTCTCTTTGTAAGGATTATTTATGAGTTTTTTTCCCTTCCATTAGGAAAATAGATTATCATAATGAACGTGACATGAATAATGCATAGAGGACAGAATTCTTCGGAAAACGACGAGAACCGTACGACACGAGAAGCCATGAAGGCGCGGCTAACAGTGAGAAGACAAACGAAACTTTCTGTTTATTTCTTTTTAAGCCGAAGAACAAAAGTTTGGTGGGCTGCGTAAGGAAGAAGTCAGCCTTCACATAAAGGACCTATTTCTCTTAACGCACTGAGCTCAGACGGACATTTTTTGTGAGTTTTGGCACAGATAATAACGTCTTTCTACCACTGGCGTGCGAGAGAGAGAGAGAGAGAGAGAGTGTATGTGTGTGTGTGTGTGTGTGTGTGTGTGTGTGTGTGTGTGTCCGTCCTGTTCGATTGCGCAAACGCTGCAAGAGAAATATTCATTTCTATTGTTTTCATTAACTGATTCGGAAGTGACGTTGAATAAAATTCCGCCAGCGAGTCTAATGCTCTAGCCTTTGCGCCAGAGGTTTATCTCTGTTTATAGTGATAAAAAGAGTTATGGCGTAAAATCGCATTGTTGACATGCCTGCGCGCCGAGTGAAAGAGGGAGGGTGAATCCGTAGACTTTTCTCTCGATATCGCTTTGTTTCCTTCCCCGCTGTCTGTTGTCTGATGGATATTCTGAGTGACTGATGGCGGGGGACAAGAGAGAGGAAATAATTTTACATAAAAGAATTATAATCTCCTTATACTACGTAGTGCTATCGGGTAACCAATTCGTCAGTGATTTATCGGTATATATTTGCTTTTAATATGAACGAAAGAATCGATAGATCTTATCGGGAAATTCACTCCGACGGGCGATAATATCTCTCTCTCTCGAGTCTGAAATGACACTAAGGGATCCTTTCAGCCTCCTAGATCCGCGAGATATCCTCAGATCTACGTGAAGATGTCTTCTTTGCATCCGTGCTCGCTCAGGCCTTCTCAAGATACCCCGCGATTTGCACTACTCTTAATGTCAATAACAGAGACGCTTTTTTATCTTCTTTTTCCTTTCCTTATTCGTCTTTGTTTGTTTTTTTCGGGAATTCTTCCATGACGTTTGTTTTTTTTTGTTCTTCCATTACGTATATATAAATATATATTCAGCTTACTCCATCACTCTCCGTTCCCAAAATACAAAAAAAAGTAAATAAAAGAAGGCACGACGTCATATATCGACAGAACAGGCAAGTCCCCCTCGTTAACAAACGCCGCGAAAGGACCGCCATATTTCTCGATTCCTGCAAAGTCTGGCCCGAAAATCTGATGTTGGAGGTAATGATAACTCAGTGCGTGGAGAAGCAGTGCATAAAAGTGCCGCTGCCACGCAAATTCAATATACATTATCGGTTTTTAAGTCAAGGGAGCGTAGAGTAAAAGCCGGTTGCGTGGGCTGCAGGCTGCAATATCTATACCCGGTGTATTCATATAGAGGGTCCCACTGATCGCTATTTGCGTGCGGAAATTGTGGGGGGTGGAAGGGCGGCAGAAGAGGTGGTGGGGGGGGTGCGTAGGATTGGCGGATTGGAGGGAAGGGAGGATGGAGAGAGGAAGGGATTGCGTAATGTCAGGGCGTGGAGTAAACACGGAAAAGGATGCATAAGACTGACGGATTGGAGGAAGGAGGGAGGGATTCTGCAGCGTCAGCGCGTGGGAAAAGGATGTGTAGGATTGGTGGATTGGAGGAAAGGGGGAGGAAGGTAAAAGGGAGGGAAGGATTCTGTAATGTCAGCGCGTCGAATAAACACGTTAATTTTAGTAATGACTCTTGATTCCGTCTATCGTCGTCATCACCATTATCGTCCGCCTAATCATCACAAACCATATTGTAATTCAGTTATTTCGAGGATGGAGGATAGAGAGATAGAGAACAAGGGAAGAGGGAATTGCATAACATGACACCAACGTTAAACGAATAAACAGATAGATAAGGAGATTGGTCGACAGGTAGATAGACAGATTAAAACAAAATGAGAGAAACACACGCATACACACACGCGCGCGCCGATACACACACAGATGAACACATACAAATAGACACAGAACTTAACAAAACAGACAGATAAATAGCCAAAAAAAGAGAGATATTCCCGCTATCGACTAAATAAAGCAAGCCCCCCCGAAGCCCTCTCGACCCGCGTGCCTCGGGGTGCGTAGGGCGGCTTGAGCAAGAAGCCCCAGATGATCCGACCCTGTCTCACGCCGCGCCGTCTCCTGCGGGTCTGGTGGGAATGAGGGAGGCAAGGGAGGGAGAAGGAGGGGGGGAGGAAGGGAAGGTGGGGGTAGGAGGGAAGGAGGAGGAGAGGAGGGAGGGAGGTAGGAGGAGGGGAGGTAGGGAGAAGGAGGAGAGGGGAGAAGGAAAGGTGGGGTAGGAGGGAAGGAGGAGGATGGAGGGAAAAAGAGGAAGAAAGGGAAGGAGGGGAGGTAGGAGGAAGGAGCAAGAGGGAGGGAAAAGGAGGAAGAAAGGAAGGAGAAGCAGAAGGAATTTAGGAGGAAAGGTAGAACGGGGAGGAGAGAAAGAGGAAGTAGAGAGAAAGAGGAAGAAAAAGGAAGAAGGGGAGAAGTAGGTAGGATGGAAAGGGAGGAGATGCGAGGAGGAAAAATAGGATGGTGAGGATGAACGAGAAATAGAGAATGGGAGAGGAACGGCGAGAAAGAAGGAAGAAGAGAGGTAGGTCTAATGAGAGTAGGGACAGAGAGATGAAGATACGAGACAGGAAAACAAGAAATACTAAAAAAAAAGAAAAAAAAAAGAAAGACCTAAAGAAAAAAAAGAACAGACAAAGGGAAGAAGGGAAGGATGTCAAGTGAAAGGAAAAAGAAAGAAAAGGAAAGAAAAAGCGCACATCACTCACAAAGAGCTCGAAAAAAAAATGGAAGAGCGTAAGACAAGAGACGAGAACCGATCCGAGTGAGAGGTGGAACTTATCATGGAGAACGGCCGAAAATGAGGACAGAGGACACAGAAAATTAGGGACTTTTTAATCTTTATTTGAAGATGAAACTCACGGCCTGGAAGACTTTATTGGCGGTCTTGGCAGTCAGAAGGATACGGGGAGGGGTAGAAGGGGAGGGAGATGGGGAGAATGGGGGGGATGGGGAGGGAGAGGAGGGTGGGAGAGGGAGGGGGAGGGGGAGGAAGGGGGGATGGGGAGGGAGAGGAGGGGGAATACGGGTGGGAGAGGGAGGGGGAGATGGGGTGGGGAGGAATGGGGGGGAGAGGGGAGGGGTAAATGGGGAGGGAGAGGGAAGGAGAAAGGGAGAGGAAGGAGAGGAGGGAGAGGGAAGGGAAGAAGGGGAGGAAGGAGGGGAGAAGGGAGGGAGAGGAGGGGGAAGAAGGGATGGGAGAGGGAGGGGAGGGAAGGAGGGAGGTTGAAGGAGACGGCCAAAAGGAAGCGAAAGGCTGAAACATACAGGAAGTGAGATAAGAGAAAGGGCGAGGGGAGATAAGAAGAGACATCCAAAGAAGATGAGAAAGTCGAGAAGAGAAAATAAAGAAGGAATAAGAGCGAAGGAGAAAGAAAAGTGTCTTAGAAGCATGTAAAAAGGTCGAGAATAAAAAAGGATAAAAAGAAATGAAGGATATACAAGAATTAAATATCTAAAAACTATACATGGAAGTCGGGGAATGGAAAGAGAGAGAAGACAGAGAAACCAATAAAATCCGGAAAGATGGAAAGGGGATAATGAGCGAGAGAGAAAGAGAAGAGCGAGAATTGGGAGTGGGCGAGGTTGGCAGAGATATGTTATGAACGATTTAAGTGGCAGTAGGTGTGAGGAGACGAAGTAGATTACCCGGAGGAAAATAAAGAGAAAGGGACAGAGAAGCTGGCAAACAGAGAGAGGAGAGGGAGAAAGAGGGGGGGAGGGAAGGGAGAGAGAGAGAGAGAGAGAGAGAGAGAAAGAGGGGGGGAGAGAGAGAAAGAGGGAGGGAGGAGAGAGAAGAGAGAGAGAGAGAGAGAGAGAGAGAGAGAGAGAGAGAGAGAGAAAGAGGGGAAGAGAGAGAGGGAGAGAGAGAGTCGACAAACCAACAGAAAGAGCGATGGCGTGTGTATGGGAGAGAGAACGGCATTTCCGCGTGTTTATGAGAAAGAGAAATGGCGTATGAAAAAGGAAAATAAAAATAAAATAGCATCGTGAATAAAGGGGCTTTTCCCTCTGGCGCGCTGCGGAAACAATTGTAGGGAGAATTATAGAGCAGGTTTTGATGATGATGTCCATAGGAAGGGATCATTCGGGGAGGCCGTTACTTCTCCCTGTCGACGTAAGTTTTTTTTTTTAATTTCTCTCGCTCTCTCTCTTTCTCTGTCTGTCTGTCTTTCTGTCTATCTCTCTCTCTCTCTCTCTCTCTCTCTCTCTCTCTCTCTCTCTCTCTCTCTCTCCTCTCTCTCTCTCTCTCTCTCTCTCTCTCTCTCTCTCTCTCTCTCTCTTCGTTTTCTTCCTTTTTCCCTCTCCTCCGAGAAGTTTAATTGCAGGTGTAAAACGGCGAAAGAGATGAGGAGATAAAAACGGTGCATAGAATAGAGAGTAATAAACGAGGTTTTAAAAAGGTGGATTTGTAAAGGGCTGTGATGTCTCCACCATTGTTTCGTTTTTTTTTTTTTTCTTTCTCTTTCTTTTCTCTTCTTCGTCGTCGTCGTCTTCCTTCTCATTTTTCGCATTCTTTTTGCTATCTTTTACCAAACTCTTTGCAACTTAAAAAAGGGTAAGAGTTTTAAATGGTGACTGTATAAACTTACGATAGGTGTTATTACATGTTCCCGCTACATCTCTGTCTCTCTCTCTCTCTCTATCAATCTATCTATCTATCTATCTATCTCTATATCTATCTCTCTATCTATTTTTCTCCCTCCCTCTCTAATTGCCCTGTAATGAGTAATAGGATGGCGATGATTTGTTTAAAATTGACTTGCAATGCTCTGTGCGTAATCGACATTCTTTTGGTTGAAATATTGTTTACAAATCACAAACCTTCCGAACTTCCATTATGACTTACAGCATCAGTCTCTGTCAAAGCGCTGATTTTGGCACCAAACCATCGCTTCTAGAATGATCTCAATTTTGGACCGACATAAAACTATTTGTCCAGCCTCATGACAGCGATTTTCCAGATTCTGAGAAAAATGACATCGAAAATTCGATTTCAGTCTGGTGGTGGCAGCTTTATAGTTGTGCTAAAGGATTTTTTTATCGTTTTCTTCTCTATATTTATGTATAAAAGAGCTGAACTTTTTATATCGAAAAAAGGGGAATTTCTTCTGTTATAGGAACTTGTACATCTCCTTTGACACCTTAAGAGGTAATGAGCCAGCCTTCTTGGAAAGCAACCTTCTATCTTTTCTTTCTCTCCTTCTGTCTGCCTTTATTACCACTGATATCCCGATAAACCTCGGTTTTTGGATGAACTCGAACCAAATCATCCGACAGAGTTTGGACTTTATTTATTCTCATTCGTCATCGAGAGAGAGAGAGAGAGAGAGAGAGAGAGACAGACAGACAGAGACAGAGACAGACAGAGGACAGAGAGAGAGAGGAAAAGAGAGAGAGAGAGAGAGATGGGGACGACTACGACGGCTATGTTTGATTTCAGACCCTCTGGTAGCGTAGCAGGACAGACTCGGTCACTCTACATAAGCTCGTAATTATGCATTATGTTGAATTCATTAGCAGCGCACAACAACACTCGCTGATGGTAATGCCCAGCTGGCCTTGATCTGCTGCGTCATCTGTCTGTGTCAGGTGTACGTGCGTGTAAGGGGGGGGGGGGATGTGTGCGATTATTTTGTGTGTATGTGTGCGTGCGTGCGTGCAATCGTAGGTTTGGAAGCAAAACTATGAAAAAAAAAAAAAACTCAGTGTCTCAGTGACTTGGCGATGGGGAAGTCAAAACACAAAGCATTCACGACCAATCCTTCTACCGTCTCCTTCCTCCGCCTCCCCCCCCCCCATTCCCCCCGCTTAGCATATAAATTGCTGCACGATGCTGAGCGATGCTGAGCGATGCTGAGCGTCCAGTGCAAGCATTTGGATCCCTCGCTTATCCTCGTCAGCATCAGAGGAAGAATTCTCGTGTCACGCCCGGCCGCGTCATCGCCTCGGCCGTGCATGCATGGACTCGACGGCAAGATTTTGTACAGATGCGTCCGAACTTGGAGGCTTTGAAAGGTGTATTCTCATGTACGGAATCGGAATGGCCTGTTTGCGGGCGGCGGGAGAGAGTGTGGAGTGCTGTCGGATTGATTTCAGCGGCCGGTTCACGGAGAATGCCTTTAGTCACTTCTTTCGCGAAGAGGTGCATGCAAGAGGAGGAACAGATATGATGCATTTGTGGCCCTTTGACAGTGCAAGGAGCAAGAGATACGCTGTTTATACATCCCTTTGACAGGAGATGAATGTAACATGACATATTATCCATAATTCCTCTATAATCCTTCATTTAAGATTTTTAACCCAGATGATACGACGTATAGCTTCACACGAAACCATAAAAATAGATGAATAAATAAAAGACGAAACGAGTGGGATCCAACTCCATTCCGCCTCCGGGATATGGAGATTTTCGTCCTTATATTACGGGGCGAAATCGTGCCTCGGCCTCTCTTCTATGGCATTCAAGCGTCCCTTTGTTGGTGTGGTACTTATGGGGTACTTTATCTACGTGGGCTGACTTGGCGGATGCGATGCTCTTTTGTTATTGGGATCTCTGTGTTTTGAAGCGACGCCGCGTTTCTTTGTTTTAGGGGGGACCTTTTCAGATTAGATGGCTGTGCTTTCTGGGCGGGGAGCTTTTATTTCTGGATTTATATTGCTGATTTTGATATTGATTTATGATTAGTGTTATGATTTTAGCTGTTTGATTAGGCCTGCTTATTTTTTTGGCCAATTATTATTCTTTTTCTTTCCTCTCTCTTCAAAGTGGATGCCAAAAATGCCAGCAATTAGCAGGGATGATTATGATTAATTCCACACAATGGAGAATGAAAAATGGACGCGGAAAATGTTCAGACCGATCCGTTCCGCGAGGGTTCCTGGTCAGCCGATTATGCTGTTCTGATAGATCCCATTAAGTCATCGAGATAATGATACGATGAACTTTTTTGTTGTTATTATTATACATGGCCGAGGTCGCGCATGGAATGTTTGTATGGGAACTGTTTATATGGAGGGATAGATTGGTGAATTTAGATGTGGGGATTTTTTTTTATTTGTATAGTCAGTGCTTGTGTGTGTGTGTGTGTGTGTGTGTGTGTGTGTGTGTGTGTGTGGTGTGTGTGTGTGTGTGTGTGTGTGTGTGTGTGTGTGTGTGTGTGTGTGTGTGTGTGTGTGTGTGTGTGTGTGTGTGTGTGTGCGTGCGTGCGTGCGTGCGTGCGTGTGCGTGCGTGTGCGTGTGCGTGTGCGTGTCATAGCATCTGTACCTGTGTTTTTTATGCGTGTTTGTAAGTGTACGCGCAATGTCCCTTTCATAAATTCAAAGCCATTTTGGATATCGAACTTCCCCGCGAGTGAGAGAGAGAGAGAGGGAGAGAGGGAGAGAATTCCTCCAGCGCCTATGTCACGAGGTCTTCTCCCTCCACATCGGAACGCTTACGATTAATTATTCCAGCCAGAATGTCCTCCATACGGGTGAGGAGGGCTTGAGGAAGTGGGTGCTGTGTTGGAGGGGAGGGGGCGAGGGAGAGGAAGGGGGAAAGGGAGAAAGGGGATGGGTTTCTCTGTCTCTCTCTCTCTCTCTCCCTTGTTTTCAGTCATTTTCTCTCTCTGTTTCTCGATCTCTCTCTCACTTTCTCTCGCTCTCTCTCTCTCTCGATCTTTTTTATCTCTGTATCTTACTCTGTGTGTGTTTTCTGTCTCAGTTTCTCGTTCCCTTTGTTTCTCTTTCTTGGTGTTTTTTTTTCTGCTTCTGTCATTCTCTGTTTTCTTTGCTCTGTCTCTATATCTCTCTTGTCTTTCCCTCCCTCCTTATCTTTATCCTGTCTCTTTCCTTCTCATTCACCCCCCTCCTCTCCTCTCTCTCTCTCTCTCTCTCTCTCTCTCTCTCTCTCTCTCTCTCTCTCTCTCTCTCTCTCTCTCTCTCTCTCTCTCTCTCTCTCTCTCTTCTCTCTCTCTCTCTCTCCTCTCTCCTCTTCCCTCGCCTTCCCCACTTCCACCGCGTTAATAAGGTTGTTACAATTCCGCGTATGCTCAGATCTCAAGGCCTGATGTTTGATTGCTAGCATGCTATCGGGAGTTTAATTTACAAAGTAATTATTCCCACATATGTCCGCCAGTCAGATTAGTAATTGAATATCAAGGGAGAATTATGCCATGAACTGTCGCCCTAAATGTGCCTGGGGCTCCCGCGTCATAATGTCTCTGCTATGATTAAATTCTCTATTACACTGCCATATTAAGCAAATGCACACTCGCTGGTTTTGTTTCTTTGTACCCTGTTGGCTTGGCGTGATGGGTAGGGCGTTTGTGTTTTGTGAGTGTGTAAGTGTGTGTGTGTTTTGTAAGGATGTGTGTTAAGGCTATGGTTTTGGATGTATATGGATGTGTTATTTTATTTGAATTGGATATATATTTGGTTCTTCATATTTTCCTTGTATCTCTCTTAATCTCTCTCTCTCTCTCTCTTTCTCTCTCTCTCTCTCTCTCTTCTCTCTCTCTCTCTCTCTCTCTCTCTCTCTCTCTCTCTCTCTCTATCTATCTATCTATCTATCTATCTGTCTATCTATCTATCTCTATCTCTATCTATCTCTATGCTCTATCTCTGCTCTTCTTCTTTCTCTCTTTCTCTCTTTCCTCTTTCTCTCTTTCCTCTCTTTCTCTCTCTCTCTTCTCTCTCCTCTCTCCTCTCTCTCTCTCTCTCGTCTCGTCTCTCTCTCTCTCTCTCTCTCTGCTCTCTCCTCGTCTTCTCTCTTCTCTCTCTTTCTCTCGTCTCCTTTCCTCTTCCTCCCTCCCCTCCCTACCCTCCCTCCCTCCCTCCCTCCCTCCCTCTCCCTCTCCCTCTCCCTCTTCCCTCTCCCTCTCCCGTCTCCCTCTTCCTGCTCCTCTCCCTCTCCCTCCCCACCTTTTTTCAATTTTTCTTACCCTCACACTACCATTCAAAATGCCCCGATTACTCAACATCGCATAACAATCGTCATCTTTCGCCTTTTAGAGAGAAAAATAGACCCGTGTATATCACAGGGACCTGCTAATAACCATCAAAGGCTGAACGTAAGCTGTGTCAAGGGCTGGCAGCGGATGCCTTTGTGCGCCGGCTGTTGTAGCGGAACCTAAGATGGATTAGGCTTTCAAAGGATACACGAATATTGGGGCACCCCCACACACGGCCCTCGCGAGCGTACACACACGGTGTACATGGGAGAGGGAGACTGGCGCTATGATAGGGTTTGTCTGTTTAGGTCTTGCTGTGGGTTTTTGATGTTTTTTTTTTGCTTTGTGTTCTTGCTTGCTTGCTTGCTTGTTTTTTATTTCTCATTTCTCTTTTTTTCGCTCTTCTCTCTCTCTTTTCTCTCTTCTCTCTCTCTCTCTCTTCTCTCTCCTCTCCTCTCTCTCTCTCTCTCTCTCTCTCTCTCTCTCTCTCTTCTCCTCTCTCGCTCTCTCTTCTCTCCCTCTTCTCCCTCTCGCCCCTCTCTCTCCTCCTCCCTCCCTGCCCTCCCTCCCTTCTTCTCCCTCTCTCCCCCTCTCCCTCTCTCTCGCCTCTCTCCCTCTCTCCCATTCCAAAACGAAGATTTCACGGTCGTAATCAGCTTCGGTTAGTAGCCAGAATTTCCACCACTCGCACAAATATTTTTGCACATGTCTCGGGCCCGGCCTTGTGAAACTACTAGGTACTCCGGCGGGGGATGCGCATAATTAAAGCATGTTGTTTCGGCGGGCCTTACTCTTCGCCTGTTTTCTCCTTCTGACTTTTCTCCTTCTCCTGCGTATTTTGTTCTTTCTCCTCCCTCATCCGTTCCTCTCCCTTTCCCCTCTTCCTTTCCTTCCTCCTCGCTTCTTCTATTCTTCTTCTTCTCTTTTTCTTCTTCTTTCTTCTTCTTCTTCTTCTTCTTCTTCTTCTTCTTCTTACTCTTCTTCTTCTTCTTCTCCTCCTCCTCCTCCTCCTCCTCCTCCCTCCTCCTCCTCCTTCCCTCCTTCCTCCTCCCTACCCGCTGCCTCCTCCCTCCACCTCCTCCTCCTCCCTGGCTCCTCCTCCTCCCCTCCTCCTTACTCCTCCCCTCCACCCTCCTCCTCCTTCCTCCTCTCCTGCCTTCCCTCCTACCCCCTCTTGCTCCAACCCCTCCTACCGCCTCCTCCTCCTCCACCCCCCCTCCTCGCTTCTCCTCCTCACTCCTCCTCCTCCTCCTCCTCCTCCTCCATCTCCTCCTCCCTCCTCCTCCTCCTCCTCGCATCCCTGCCCTACCCCCTTTCCTCCTTACCACCCCTCCTACCGCCTCCTCCGCCACCCGCTCCTCCTCCCATTCCCCTCCTCCTCCTCCTCCCTCTCCTCCTCCTCTCCCTCCTCCTCCTCCTCTCCCCTCCTCCCTACCCCCCTCTTCCTCCTACCCCTCTACCGCCTCCTCCTCCACCCCCTCCTCCTCCCATCCCCCTCCTTCCTCCTCCTCCTTCCTCCTCCTCCACCTCCTCTCCTCCTCACTCGCTCCTGCCTGCCTCCTCCTCCTACCCCCTCTCCTCCTCACCCCCTCCTACGCGCCTCCTCCTCACCCTCTCCTCCTCCTCCTCCTCCTCCTCACCTCCTCCTCCTCCTCCGCTCCTCCACCCGCTCCTCCTCCCCCACCTCCTCCCCTCCTCCTCCTCCTCCTCCCTCCTCCTCCCTCCTCCCCTCCTCCTCCTCCTCCTCCTCCTCCTCCTCCTCCTCCTCCTCTCCTCCTCCTCCGTATCCCGTTCGCATGGATTAATTTTTACTTTTTCATACGAGGCAATTAATTCTCTTTTGTGCAATATGCGGCTAGTCGCGGCGTTATGGAAAAGGCCTTTTTGCCAGAGGATATTAGACCTTACAGCACTCGGGGTTTGGGGTTGTTTTCCCTCGCTGAGACACCTTCCCGTGATGATTACTTTTCGTAACTTCGTTCGCCATTTGAAGTTTTTGATTCTAGTTCAATTATCATTTATATTCTTCTACTCTAATACCTCGAAATAATTTTCCCGTAGCAGCTGCGATTGATGAGGCGAAAGAGAGAGAGAGAGAGGAGAGAGAGAGAGAGAGAGAGAGAGAGAGAGAGAGAGAGAGAGAGAGAGAGGAGAGAGAGAGAGAGAGAGAGAGAGAGAGAGAGAGAGAGAGAGAAATAGAGAAACAAGGTTAGTGTAGGAGAAAGAGATTATAGTAGGAAGTCCTAAAGGGGGAGAAGAGATAAAAAAGAAAGCAACAAATATAATTTTAAGATGTGTGTATATGGTTATTAAAAGTTAAACACCTCGCAACGGAAATTAACCCATTAAAATTATATATGATAATTGTGTGTGTGTGTGTGTGTGTGTGTGTGTGTGTGTGTGTGGTGTGTGTGTGTGTGTGTGTGTGTGTGTGTGTGTGTGTGTGTGTGTGTGTGTGGTGTGTGTGTGTGTGTGTGTGTGTGTGTGTGTGTGTTGTATGTATGTGTGTGTGTGCTTGTGCTTGTACGTGTGCGTGTTTGTTAGTTCCCGCGTGTATGTGTGCATGTATATATCTACTTATATATTCACGAAAGCGTGTATGTACAGGCATATGACACTACACAACAACAACAGCTGCCAATACGACCGAAATGCGTGCAACGGAATTGTCAATGAAGGCGACGATGCAATCAATAATAACACGTGCGAGAAGTACTGAATGTCCCTCTCTCTCTTCCACTCCCTCGTTCGCGCAAGCATCCCATTTGCCAAACGATCTCTCGCTTCTTGGTCTTATCTCTGTGTCCTTTTCGTAGCCCAATTTCTAGCGAAGTCTGCCTATTGCGGCGCATACGGGAGTGCTTATCTGGTGGTATTATTTTCCCTGTTTTTTTTGTCTTTGGGGGAGGGGGATTTTTTTTCTCTCTCTCTCTCTCTTCTATTCTCTCTTCTGCTCTCCTCTCTTTAACTTGTTCTCATTTCACTGCTCATCCTCTCTCTCTCTCTCTCTCTCTCTCTCTCTCTCTCTCTCTCTCTCTCTCTCTCTCTCTCTCTCTCTCTCTCTCTTCTCTCTCTCTCTCTCTCTCTCTCTTTTATTTTGGTTCTCTCAGTTCTTCTTCCGTATTCAAATTATCCCAGCGTTTTCTATCACCATAAACCTTGTTCTGGTACAGCTCACGTTTCATCTTCTTTCTCACACATACCACCCCTTCACACCCCTTTCCCTGTCCCACTCCTGTTTCCTTCTTTTTTCTCTCCTCTTTTATGTCGTTATTTTTATCAACTTTTATTTCTCACTTTCGTTTTTTTTGCCCTCTTGCTGATATAGATTCACGACTAGCGGCATCTCTCTCTCTCTCTCTCTCTCTCTCTCTCTCTCTCTCTCTCTCTCTCTCTCTCTCTCTCTCTCTCTCTCTCTCTCTCTCTCTCTCTCTCTCTCTCTCTCTCACCCAATCACCTCGACCCAGTCTATATTTAGTGCTCTTTCCCATTGTTCTCTATCTATCTATCTATCTATCCCTCCTCCGCTTTTCCATAATAGACACGGGCACGCCCTCGCCCACGCCCACAGTGCAAGCCCATCGCCATCAGGGTGGTATGGGCGTGTCTCGTCATACATCAGCGGTGACGGAGGAACTCGTGGGGCAGCGTCGCCTTGTTCCCGAGGTCTGGTCTTATCTTTGTGTGTGTGTTGTTGGTGTAAGGGGAAGTCCCTTTTCCTCTTCCTATCCTTTTTCCCCTCCTTTCTCTTTCTCCTCTTCTTACTCCCTCCTTTTTTCTCTTCTTCCTCCCTCCTTTTTCTCCTCTTCTTCCTCCCTCTTTTTTCTCCTCTCTTCCTCCTCTTCCCTCTTCTTCCTCCTTCCCTCCTGTGTTTTTCTCCAGAGTAAAGCTCTATTTCTCCCTCTTTCATCTCCTCTTTGTTTCCTTCTTCATGTCCCTTCTGTTTCTCTGCCTTTCGTTCTCCTTTCCCCTCATTTTTTTCCCCACCAAGATCTCCCCTTTTCCTCTCCGCCCCCCCTCCCTTCCTCCACACCGCTACCCTGCCCTTCCTCCCTTCTCACTCCTTTCTCCTCCTCCTCCTTACCCCTTCCGTTTCTTACTTACTTCCTCCTTATCCCCCCTCCTCTTTCCCCCTGGGTTCCCCCCTCCCCCCTTCACCCCTTCCGCAAACCCCCTTTGGTTACACCGCCACGCCCGAGGTGTGGCTTCCTGCCAACGACCGGGATTATTGGCTGTTTACACCTGTTCTGGAGAATGAAGCTGCCAGTTACTACAGCGGCGCACATAATTCCCTCGTCTTTTCTTGGCTGTTTTAAACATGGTGTTGCAGAGGTTAGCATATGTCTGGTGTGTTTATGCCCGCATGTGTTGTGTGGGTGTGGGTGTGTGTGTGTTTGTGTGTGTGTGTGGGTGGGTGGTGAGTGTGTGTGGTGTGTGGGTGTGTGTGTGTGTGTGGTGTGTGTGTGTGTGTGTGTGTGTGTGTGTGTGTGTGTGTGTGTGTGTGTGTGTGTGTGTGTGTGTGTGTGTGTGTGTGTGTGGTGGGTGGTGGGTGGGTGGGTGTGGGTGGGTGAGTGTGAGTGTGTGTGTGTGTGCGTGCGCGCGCTTGGATAAGTCTGCACGTGCATTTAGTTCGTGTTATGCACCCACACGCTCACCTCCCGCGAAGCCCCCGCCGCCAGCCAGTCATCTCCGGCCACCGCAACGTGCTACAACTTTCATAACCGTATTGAGCATGGCCCTCTTTGCGTCGGTCGTAATTAGCGGGCCACACAGGACGACCCGGGGGCTTGGGCCAAGGTAGGCTAGGACGACCACGGGGCGCGCGCATATTCACATAACACAACTACACACTCTCTCTCTCTCTCTCTCTCTCTTCTCTCTCTCTCTCTCTCTCTCTCTTCTCTCTCTCTCTCTCTCTCTCTCTCTCTCTCTCTCTCTCTCTCTATCTATCTATCTATCTCTCACACCCACACACACACACACACACACACACACACACACACACACACACACACACACACACACACACACACACACACACACACACACACACACACACACTCGCCTGCCGGAAGAGGCCCAGACCACCTACGCTATGTTTCAGGCGGCCCTTCAGAGCGCCGTTCCCACCATGAATAATGAACGCCGAGCTTGCGGTGCTGTTAAGGTACATACACCAGAAAATCCTTCTGCGGGAGAATTCTTAATCTTGTAGGTCAGACTCGGCCGGTGCAGAGAGGGAAAGAGGAAGAGAGAGGAAGGAAGAGAGGGAGGGAGGAGAGAGAGAGGAAGAGAGGGAAAGAGAGAGAGGAAGGAAGAGAGGGAAAGAGGAAGGAGAGAGGGAGGGAGGAGAGAAAGGAATGGAGAGGGAGCGAGAGGGAAGGAGAGGGGGAGAGGAGAGAAACAGAAATAGAGAGACAGAGAAAGTAGTGATAGACACACATACGCATTCACTACACATACACATAAACACACCACACACGCATACACATGCACATACACATACATATATATATATACACACACAGTGAAAATTTAAAAGATAAAGACAGACTGGATGATAGTCAGAAATGGAGAGAGAGAGAGACAGACAGACAGACAATGTGAGAATTGTAAATTGACGGACAGACAGAAAGACAAACTGAGAACTGGGAAGAGACAGACAGTCAACAGCTTGAAAGATAGAAAGTGAAAAAAACGAAAAGACTAGAAACATAAAAGAAAGAGATAAGCACAGAAAAGGAAACAAGACGCCACGCGACGAAAATAATTTAGAAAATAAGAATGTCTAAGAGCCGCCCCCTCCCTCCCTCCCTCCCTCCCGCCCCGCCCCCTTCCCAACCCGAAGTGAGAGGTAGGGCAAAAGGTTCTCGAGGAGACAGAAGGGTCAGGGAAGAGCAGCATCCAACAAAGCGAGTGTTGGACGGACGGAGATAAGTGAGACGGCGTTCATCTCCACCACAGACAAGTTTTCAGGGTTACCGCTTTCGTCGTTCAACATGGCTCTTTCTTGTGACCTACATTTTTGGTGTTATTATGATTTTCTTTCGTCTTCGTTCTTCTTTCTCTCTTTCTCTCTCTAGTGGGAGTCGCTTTGGGGAGATTTATTTTATGCGAAGCCGATCGTTTTGTGATGTATTCTGCGTCTTTCTGTCTTGGAAGGCTGTTGGCATAGATAAATGGCTTCGTATTTTGGAAAAAAAAGACTGTAGATGTTAATGGTTTACGTTTTGTCCTCTGTTTATTGTCACATTTCTTTTCTTTCTTTTACGGATGTCCTATTGCCTTGCTTTTGCTGTGTAATGACACCCTGACATTGTCCCGCGGTCGCGAAGCGTGTCAGATTACGTGTCATGACACAAAACGAGAATCGTAAGACAGGAAGTATGTTTTTTGCTCGGAATTCAATCCCAGCTTCCACACCTACACTCATATTGTTTTTCCTTTCCTTTGTTATTTATCATATTTTTTCCCTTTTTTCCCCTTCTCGACCCCTTTCTTCCCCTTTTATCCTCCCTTTTCGTCCTCTTTCTTCCCCTCTGTGGCCCTCTTTCTTCCCGCCCAGCGCCACTTCTTTCCCCCAGCCCCTTTCCTAGCCACAATCACTCCTCCTCCCTGTATCTAGAAAACAAGCTATCGTCTCCCCTCCCTTCGCCCCCCCCCCGCCCCCTTCCCCACAGCGCATCAGCACGAACTTTTTTCAAGACGCACCAAACGGGCATAGAGTAACTTTTCTTGTTCTTCGCCTCTTTGTTCTTCGCTCCGCCCACACTCACGGTGACAAACATTCCTGGTCGTTGTCAGGGCGTGTTTGTGTTTGCGTGGGCGTGAGTTTACTCTAGGAGTTCCTATATTGCGTGCGGCTATGTTGGCTTGTAGGCGTGGGTTTACTCGCGAGAGTGTTTCAGCTGGTGTGGGCGTGTGGGCGCGAATTTATTCAGCGAGAACAGTGGGGGTGAGGGGGGCTGGCGAGGGAGAGGACTGATGGGGCGTCGGCGTAACCTGCGTCACCATAGCTTAGCCAGACGTCGGATTATTCCCAGCGCCGTTGTCAGAGCTCGGCCGATCTTGAAAGAGTGCCAAACGGAGGCTGGCATTATAGTCTTGAAATATTTTTATATTCTCGCGTGTGTCTATCTATCTTTCGCTCTTTGTGGCATTTCCCATGTTCGACATATTTTCCCCCTTTGAGTCTCTTTTTTCCTTCTTCATCTGAAGGGGTGAAAGAGAGACGAGAGAAGAGCCAAAGAGTTAAGGTGTTTTCTACTCTTCTCTTAAGGAAATGGGACCCTTCACTCTGAGAGGGAGAACCATACTCGTAACAATACATTCGCTCCCTCCGACGTCACTCTCGTGCCCGCATAAGAACTTCCATTCCTTAGAAGAACCCCGTGGCTCAAAGGGGCCTGACAAAGCTCAAAAGAAAAAGTTCTATCCAAAAATAGTCATTCTTAACAACAACAGCAGTGCAGCCAAACCACCACCTGCATAAAGCCAGACTTCGTTATCATGTGGCTAAAGATACATACTTACTGAAGAATTTTTTTTTTTTTTTTTGTCTCTTCTTCATTTAGGTTTTGCTCGTCCTTCCACTAGTTCCTTTTTTTTCTTCTCTACGTTTCTTTTCCTTTTCGCCAGCGTCACGAAGAGGAGAGAACGAAGCCTACTGGCCGCTGGTGTTAAAAGTAAAAGTCGATACGTGGGGTTTTCTCGAAAGGAAGTAGGAAGGAGGTCGGAATTTGAGGCTAAGATGGAGGTCGTTGGAGTTTAACTAGGAAAAGGACGGCGGGAAAAGAGCATCGATTGGTTGTTCAGGTATTAATGGCTGCTCTAACAAGCTCATTTCGGGGAGAATGGAGAGAGGGCGGATTTCTCTCCTTTTTCTTCCTTTTTGTTTTTTTACAGGTCTTGGAAATTTCAGTTGTATACATATATATAATATATATATATATATATATATATATATATATATATATATATATATATATATATATGTATTATTGTATTGTGTGTGTGTGTATGTATGTGTGTGTATGTAATGTGTGTGTATATGTATATATCATATATACATATGTTATATGTATATATACAAATTTATGTATATATATATATATATATATATATATATATATATATATATTGTATTTATTTATATGTGTAGTGTGTGTTTGTGTGTGTTGTTTATTGTGTGTGTATGTTATGTATATATTATATTATATATATATATATATATATATATATATATATATATATATATATATATATATATATTCATATATTCATATGTATATATTCATTATATATATATATATATATATATATATATATTATATATATATATTATATATTATATATATTATATATATATATATTCACCAGGAACCGCCACTATTAATTTTAGTTTAATAAAAGTTACAGAGGCAGCCCGTATGTGAAGGATTTTTTAAAAAGTCGTCCGTGGTTGGAAAGTTTTTGCAAGGCTGACTTCGGCCTTTCATTGGTTGAATACAAACAGTCTAGCTCTTCAATCATTAGTTTTGTTAACAGGATGCGGTGCACACGCATTCACGGCCATCGGAGCATTATTTTAATTGAGTCTACGTAAGTCGCTAATTGTCACGCTTTGTCAGAAAACAAAGGACCAAAACCAAGTATTGCTTTATTGTGAATTTCTTTATTAGATGTTATTGACTGTACAAAAACTCTCTCTCTATCTACCTATCTATTTCTATCTCTATCTATCTATATATTTATATATTTATATATTTATATTATCTATATATATATATATATATATATATATATATATATATATATATATATATATATATATATATGTATATGATATTATATATTTATATATAGTATATATAATATATATAATATATATATATATATATATATATATATATATATGTATAGTCTGATTAATTTATTTTTCGAATATAAAAGCCTTATTGAAAGAGCAATACAATTCTTTTCTTAAAGTATATTCCCTTCAACTTTTAAACAACTCTCAAGTTCGAGAGATGTATTGCAGGCTCCTTGAGGAGGTGAATATATCTAGATTATTTGCAGCCACTGAATGCATTTTCGGTTGCAGACCTCGCGTGCTGAACAACGTAGGTCTGTTTTTTATTATCATTATTTCTTTAAAGGATATGAACTTGTCATCTGTAATACAGAAGAAATGTCTGTTTATTTATCGGAAACTCTGCGTTGCATTTGCACTCCGTGGATACCTAAAGTAGATATATGTAAATAGAGACATGAATATGCATTTCGAATTTAGTCTAGATATATGTATAGAGAATGTTATTTTATAACATTTTACTTTACGCACAGTCTGCCCCCGTATTACCATCACCAATCAGCTATCGGGCGGAGAATATTCAAAATCTTTGATAATCATTTCATCCTATTGAATTTGATCGGCTTTGATATGTATTTTAATGAATATTCATATTCTCTTCTTTTTTGGGGAGGGGAATGGGAGATCCATTTCCACTGTATAATCGTTCTATTGTTGGTAGAGAATGGTTGGCGTAAATCTGCCATTCCCTGGAGAACGCAAAGGAGGTGAGACCGCATTAGCCCAGTAATTTGAGTACATACAGTAAGCGCCGGATTTTGCCCATGTGTTTGAGAGCATTCAGAGTCATAATCTATTTGGAATGCCGTTGAGCCTCGTTAGTATTCATGAAAGTGCAGAGTCGAGGCGCAGTTGTCCAGCGGCCATTGTCATATTAACAGCCCGGGCCGTAGCGACCTCTTTGATTACCCTGCATATCACTGTTCCCTCACTCTCGTGTTATCTCTCTTCCGCGCCTGCCTTCTTCATCTTTAGTTGTTTGTCAGTCTGTCTATTTCCCATCTATCTATTTACTGTTTATGTCATTACTTCCCCTCATCCCCTCCACTGAATCTCTTTTTACGTCATCCAGTCCTACCATTTCTTCCTCTCTCTGAAGACACTCCCACTTCCCCGTCCCTTCGCCTCCCAGTCACCCTAATCACAAGCTTACGTGAGGTCCTCATAGACATCCCTAGGAAAACAGACACCTGCTCCCCCGCCTCTCCACATACAGTAGCAAGGGAGGCCCGTCAGAGGTTGGCGTCCGCTCGCTCTCCTTTTCACTTCTAAAGGTCCTCCGACCCCTCTTAACGTTATTTCCTCCCTCCCCTTTCTTCCTAGCCTGTAATCACCGCATTCATCCCGGAAGCGAAAGACCTTGGTACTGTCCCCTCCCTTTGCCCCCTTGTTGATCGCGTTTTTTTTTTTTTTTTTTTTTTTTTTTTTAGTAAATGGAGAGTGAAGAAAAGGTGGTGATTACATTTAATTGCGATGGTAACAGATGCCAATGAATTATAAATGAGGACGATGTACTTGGTATCGGTTGCTGTTTTAGTCGTAATCTTAATTTCTTCCGGTCGCCTAATACCCGGACGACCTACTATCACAGCATCTCGGGGGAAAACACTGTTACCGTAAGTAGCATTCTTGATTGCCATTACAGTTATTGCCTCCCAACAGATACTTTCATCACACCCGTGCTTCCCTCCCTCATAGCCCCTCTCCTCCTCTCCCTTCCTTCTCTCAGATCTCCTCCCCTTCCCCTGCCCCCCCCCTTCCCCTCCCTGCCATCCATCCTCCTCGATGTCGTATATACCCGTAATAACATCACAGCAATTGCCTCTCTTCCTTTATTATTACGATAACTTTCACGGCCCACCACTGCGACTCGACACGACTCGATGTGACTCACCACGACCTCTCGTCCCGCCTCGACGAGCCACGACACGGCCCTGCAAAACCTAGAATTAAATAGCCAACGACGTCTGGATATGACTCAAAGAGCCATGACTTCTCGCGACGACCTCCTACACGACGTCTTGACAAAACTCGAATAGCCACAACCTCTTGCTACGACCTTTTGCAGCGATATTGCATTACAACCTTTCACACGACGAATAGCCACGACCTCTTGCTACGACCTTTTGCAGCGACGCATTACAACTAGAATAACCACACCTCACTCCTCAGAATAGCCACGACCTCTTGCTACGACCTTTTGCAGCGATATTGCATTACAACCAGAACAACCACACCTCACCACGACCTTCTCATCATAACTCGAATAGCCACGACCTCTTGCCACGGCCTCCCGACGCGAACCGAGTGACCAAGACCGACTCAAAACGAGATACGACTGGAACAGCCACGACTCGACACGACCCGGCCGACTTGCACGTCTCATGGGCAGCGGAGTCTAATATTAAACCCCCGGGAGTGCATATTAACAGGGAGGATCAAATACGCGCTTATGAGGAGATTGACCAAGGCGAGAGCGATGCAGTTTGGGAGGGGAGGGAGTGAAGCGAGGGGAAGGACGTGGGGAGGGATGAAAGGAGGGGAGGGACGTGAAGAGGGAGAGATCAGAAACGAGGGAAAAGGGGGACGGCAAGGGGGGGAGGGGGGAAGTAGAGGGAGTGGGGAGGGGGAGAGAAGAGGAGACGAAATGCAAGGAATAGGGGTGCGGGAATAGGAGAGGGGAAAGGGAGATGGGTATTATTACCGGTCGCTATGTATCAATATTCATCACGGACCGGGATGGAGGAGGGGGTCAGGGTGGGCTTGTGATAGCGAAAGGGGCACAGAGTGGGCAAAGGGAGGGAGGAAGTGAGGAGTGAGAAGGGAAGCAATGAGATTAGAGGAAGACAGAAAGAAAGGGGGTAAAGGAGGAGAGGAGAAGAGGGTGATGAGAGCTGACAACAAGTTTTGTGAAGCGCTGACAGGGTCGAGTGATGAGGCGCTGGACTGGGGAAATGAAGGGTACTTGGCAGGGTGATGACGGCGAGCGAAGACAAGGTGCAGGGAGAACAAATATGTCGGGACAATGGCCACTTGTCGACCGAGAGACAGACACACACACACACACATTCACACTAACTCTTGCTCTCACTCTCACTCTCACTCTCACTCACACTCACACTCACACTCACACTCACACTCACACACTCACACTCACACACAACACTCACACTCACACTCACAACACACACACACACACACACACCACACACACACACACACACACACACACACACACACACACACACACAACATACACACACACCATAAGAGGAAGATACAGAGAGACAGATGAAGGACGGAATAAATAAGGAAAAAAAACGAAAAAAAAAAAAAGAAGTAAAAGAGAGTAGGAAGAAAGTACGAGGAGGAAGAGGAAGAAAGGGTGCTCTCCTGGTTGCCATCAGAGTTTGGGAAATTGCAAATAATGAACAATTTCCGATCCCAAGTTCCCGTTTCATCTGACGGAGCCATAATGACACTTATGACCTCCTTGCTCTCGCCTCTAGCCATTATGAGAGAGACACGGACGCGGTAGAACCCTAATTAAGGAGGGGGAGGGGGAGGGGTGACGGTGAAGGGGTAATTCGAACGAAATTCTTGATGTGGGTTTCTCGTTTTTTTTTTTTTTTTTTTTTTTTACTCCCGTTTTCCTTTCATGTTGTGCTGAGTTTCCTTGTACAAGAACTACTACTACCGTTACTACAACTACTAGTAATAATGGTTATGATAATAGTGATGATAATAATAATAACGATAATGATAATGATAATGATAACAATAATGATAATGATAATAGTAATGTTAATAATTGTAAGGATAACAATAATGATAATGATAACAATAATGATAACGATGACAATAATGATAATGATAATGATAAATGATTAATGATAATAATACTAGTAATATTAATAATTATGAGGATGATAATGTTAATGACAATGATGAAAATGAAAATGATATTACAGGTGATAATGATGTCGATGACAACAACGCTAATGACATTATTTTTTCTTTTATGAGGGAGGGGATTGTACATATGTGTATATGTGTGTTCGTGTGTGTGTGTGTGTGTGTGCTTTCTTTCATTATTCATCGTTGATAATTGATGCGCAGTGTCATTATCATAAATGCTGACGACAAAATAATTTTCGCACCATCATGAAAGCAGCAAGCACCACACGCTACTATAAAATAAAATAGCAACTTTTCCTATCTACATTCCATTATTCCATAACCTCTTCATTTCTTCTTTCTCTCTCCCTTTCTCCCTTTCTTCCCTCTTCGTATTCTACACGAAGAGGAGAGAAAGCAACGAATCGGAGAGGGTAGGTAGAGCAGCGATAAGGAATAGACCCTTCTTTCCCTTTACATAAAAGACATTTTCCCTTACCCAAAGAGGAGCGTTTAATGAATTATGTGAACCGAGCTAAACATACCTCCGCCTCGAACCCCGCCGAGCGTGATCCGAGACGGAGAACCGGCGGGGAGAACCTGGCTGCCCGGTTCGACTTTGGGTTCATTAAGGGTTGTTCATTACGGCGGTTCGCTGGCTTTGGGCATAACTCGCCACGTGAATAACGGCGTGAGTTAAGGATGGTTCGGAAGGGGGGCGTGTCGGGGGATTTACGAGGAGGGGGGAATGGGGAAAGGGGGGGGGGGTTAGCGGGGTATGGAGGGGTTCTTTGCTGTTTTGTGGTTCGTTTATTGATTCGTGTTCGTATTATTATTATTATTGATATCATATTATTATCCTTTTGTGCGTTCGTGTAGTTGAGTTTTTTTTATTATTTTATCCTCTTTCTATCTTTTATTTAAATATTTTCTTCCTCTCTATATTAGTTTTACGCCATTCGTTTTCCTAAAGACCTTACCTTCCAGTTGTAATTTTACCGAAAAAATAATAATAATACTCTAAACAGGAAAAAAAACTTGTAATGCGTATTAGCGGAACATAATTTCGTTATAAGTAGAATGCTCCAGACTTCCAATCTTGCGTTATAAGGCTGGGCTCATTATCACCACAGGCCGCTATCGTAAGTCCTGTTTTATATCGGTAATGATATCATGCAGTTATATCCAAGTCATGGTTTAGTTCCGAACAGTAGGTGTCATATTGCCTTGTTAGTGTCGGTGATAATCAACCCTAACAACTTCCCGGCCTCCTAACGTTTAATGATACTCTTTATATCACCATATAAGCGGTCATAAGGACGTCGCAGTAGAGCGGACGGACTTCGGATAACAAGAGGAAAGACCGTGACTTAGTTTAATTCTGTTCATCTTGTGTAATCCGCTTCCGGGAGGGTCTAATGCGTGGCTTGGGAGGAAAGAAATCCGGTTATTTGTTTTTCTTGCCTAAGATGCGTGTGACTGGACCGACCGACATGACCTAACCGAGCTGACCTCTCTCTCTTCTTCCCCTCCTGCCCCTTAGCCTGTGAGCCCACCCAGCCCTTAGCCTGCCATGCCCCTTAGCCTGTGAGCCCACCTAGCCCGCCCCTGTGAGCCTGTTAGAGCCCACCCGCCCCTTAGCCCTGTGAGCCCACCTCCTGCCCCTAGCCTGTGAGCCCACCCCCTCCTGCCCTTAGCCTGTGAGCCCACCCGCCCACCCCCTCCGCCCCTTAGCCTTGTTAGCCTGTGAAAGCCCCTTAGCCCCACCCGCCCCCCGAGCCCACCCCTCCTGCCCCTTAGCCTGTGAGCCCACCCCCTCCTGCCCTTAGCCTTGTGAGCCCACCCCCTCCTGCCCCTGCCCCTTAGCCTGAGGCCCAGAGCCACCCCCTCCTGCCCCCCTGCCCCGCCCACCCCCTTCCCTGCCCCTTAGCTGTGGAGCCCACCCCCCTTCCTGCCCCTTAAAGCCTGTGAGCCCACCACCCTCCTGCCCCTTAGCCTGTGAGCCCACCCCCTCCTGCCCCTATAGCCTTCTTGCCCACCCCCTCCTGCCCCTTAGGACTCCTGGGAGCCCACCCCCTCCTGCCCCCTGTGAGCCCACCCCCTCCTGCCCCTTAGCCTTGTGAGCCCACCCCTCCTGCCCCTTAGCCTGTGAGCCCACCCCCCTGCCCTTAGCCTGTGAGCCCACCCCCTCCTGCCCCTTAGCCTCTGAGCCCACCCCTCCTGCCCCTTAGCCTCTCGCCACCCCTCCCCCCTTCCTGTGAGCCCCCCCTCCTGCCCTTAGCCTGTTGAGCCCACCCCCTCCTGCCCTTAGCCTGTGAGCCATCCCTGCCTTAGCCTGCCCCAGCCCAGCCACCCCCTCCTGCCCCTTAAACTGTGAGCCCACCCCCTCCTGCCTCCCTTAGCCTGTGAGCCCACCCCCTCCTGCCCCTTATCCTGAGCCCACCCCTCCCCCTCCCCCTTAACCCCCTCCTGCCCCTTAAGGAGCCCAGCCCACCCCCTCCTGCCCCTTAGCTTGACCCACCGCCCCTGAGCCCCACCCCTCCTGCCCCTTAGCCTGTGAGCCCACCCCTCCTGCCCCTTAGCCTGTGAGCCCACCCCCTCCTGCCCCTTAGCCTGTGAGCCCACCCCCTCTGCCCTTAGCTGTGAGCCCACCCCCTCCTGCCCCTTAGCCTCTTTCGCCCACCCCCTCCCGCCCCTTGCCTGTGAGCCACCCCCTCCTGCCCTTAGCCTGTGAGCCCACCCTCCCGCCCCTTAGCCTGTGAGCCCACCCCCTCCTGCCCCTTAGCGTGAGCCCACCCCTAGCAGCCCACCCCCTCCCGCCCCTTAACCCGTCCGAGTAGGAAGAGCGGCGAAGCCATATTAAGCGGACTGTAATAAACTTTCCGTCGGTCGTTTATCTGCCACTCATCCGGATTCGCTGAGGCTTATTACATTCCATATCCGAAGTCCAAGCCACGACATTCTATAATCGGACACATGGCGGTGCAATATGACCATCGTGCAAGACCATCATGTATATTCCGGTCGGCGATTGCCAATCACGCCTTGCTATCAACCCCGACGAATAAAAGGCTGAATGAATGAATGAATGACTGGCAGCGAAGGCATGAATATGGAGGGAATTACTGTCGCGCTTGCAACAAAACGCCACGGTCTCACTTTGCAATTCATTAGGTATAACGCTCTCGACATAAATTGTCCCGTTTCTGTGTGTGTCCGTGTGTCCGTGTGTCTGTCTCTCTGTCTTTCTTTCGTTCTCTCTCTCTCTATCGTCTTTCTTATCTATCTATCTATCTCTCTTCTATCTCTCTCTATCTATCTCTCTCTCTCTCTCTCTCTCTCTCTCTCTCTCTCTCTATCTCTCTCTCTCTCTCTCTCTCTCTCTCTCTCTCTCTCTCTCTCTCTCTCTCCTTCTCTCTTTCTCTACTCTCTCTCTCTCTCTCTCTCTCTCCTCTCTCTCTCCTCTCTTCTCTCCCTCCCTCTCCCTCTCCCTCTCTTTAATGCTGCTTGTCAGGTAATCATGCTCACGTGTTGCACGCTTATCAAAGCCCCGGTGTCTTGCTGGGCCGTATAGATAGTTCGTTGATTGGGTCGCAAATTCTCAATAAATCATGCTCATTTGCTTGCGCGGCCTTTTTCCCTCAGGACGTTATTAGAGCATACTTCGCCATTTCTGAATATTAATTTCCGTTGATATCATCCGTATTAATTATGATTCCCCCGGTGGATATTCTGAATAAGTAGAATATTAATCACCATCCATCTAGCTTGCTAATTAGTGTACATCGCATTGCTGTTGTTGCAGGTATTTTTTCCTCGAACGCAACTCGAAAGTACGGTTGAGTATAATGAATCGGATGCGTACCAGAGGATGTGTGCGTGTATGTGCGTGCCTGTGTGTGTGTGTGGTTTTATGTTCATCTGTGGTGTGTGCTTGTGGATTTATGTTCATTTGTGTGTGTGTGTGTGGATTTATGTTCATTTGTGTGTGTGTGTGTTTTATGTTCATGTGTTTGTGTGTGTGTGTTTTATGTTCATGTGTGTGTGTGTGTGTGTGTTTTATGTTCATGTGTGTGTGTGTGTGTGTTTTGTGTGTGTGTTGTGTTGTTGTTTGTGTGTGTGTGTGTGTGAGAAAGAGAGAAAAGAGAGAGAGCTTATGTGTATATGCTTCCAGGTACAACATCCTGATAAAGAATTTAGAAGAAGGATATTTCTCATCTCAGGTAAAAAAAAAAAAAAAAAAAAAAAAAAAAACGTGGTTCAGGTACGCCGTATCTGGCCTCAAGATATGTTTACCTCTACTCTTACCTTTTTGCAATATTGATAGGGATTTATCTCGAAGCATTACCTGGATGCCTGGAGTGGTTGCTGGACGGCATTTCCCCCTTTTTAATCCCCTTCCTTCCTCTCCACGCCGGAATAAACGTTGATGCGTGGAAATGCGCCGATGTCACACGCACAAATAAATCTCAGGTTGTGATTTAGAAGGGAACGAATAAATCATGGCGGCCACGACTCCTCCTTCCTTCCTCATCCCCTTCTCTCCTGCCCCTCCTCCCTCTCTCTTCCCCTCCTCCTCTTCCTCCTTCTCCTCCTTCTCCTCCTTCCCTCCTCTCCACTACCACCACCTCCTCCTCTCTTCCCTCCTCCTCCTCCTCCTCCTCCTCCTCCTCCTCCTCCCCTCCTCTCCTCCTCCTCCTCCTCCTCCTCCTCCTCCTCCTCCTCCCCTCCTACACCCCCTTCTTCTTGCTCCTCCTCCATTTTCCTCCTCGTTCTCCTTCCTCCTCCTTTTCCTCCTCCTCCACCTCATCCTTCCTCCTCCCCAGGGCCGCCCATCCAACGGCTGGGATCCAGAGATGCTGCAAAAACATTTTTATGATTCACGAGTAGAAACTGATTAGCCGAGTGTTGGTAGGGGGAGGGTAGGGGGGTTGGTATGTAAAGGTGGAGGGAGGAGGAGAAGGGAGGGAGGGGGGGGCTGTGAGATACGAGAAAGCGGAGGTGAAGGAGAGGACGATAATATAATTGGGAAAGTGAAGTGAGGAGAGTGAAAAGGGAAAGGAGAGAGTAGTGAGGGAGAATGTTGGAAAGATTTGTAGATTGGTAGATGTAGACATATGATAGATATTTTTCCTTCTTTTTTTCTTAATCATAGTAGAATTGTCAAAAAAAAATGTAGTAAATTAGTAATGTAAAAAGAAAAAAAAAAAACTTGCTAATTAGTAGGAGTAGGAAATCAAAATTGAAGTTCACTACACCATGCGTGCCACATCACACATGTCAAGACAACATAAAATTCCCTCATAAACGACCGATTTTCGACTTTATTAACACGAAATAAGATAATCGCGAAATTAATAACAAACAAACATAAACAAAAATATGTATACACTTGGCGTCTTGAAGGAGGGGAAAAAATGCGAGATGGAATTTTGACTCACACATGAGTAATAAAAGTTTATGAGGCAGAAGTATAAAGTTGAAAGCTAAAGTAATGTGTTGAAAATGTGTTGAAAAACTTGCATCACGCAACGAGATATAAATTGGAAAACTTGTCGCTCTTGGATTTCCATTTTTTCTTTAAGAATTTGGTCTTAATAATAAAGTTATTAGAAGAAGGTGCATAATTAACGAAGTGCTGTAAACAGGTGCTTATTACTTGAAGTTGTATCACATTCTCATTTATTTATCACGAGAAGAATATCATTAAACAGAGCAGTTAGAAATATATCTTGACAGGAAGGAAAACAAGGAGCCACATTATGCACGCGCAAGTATATAAATGATATTACATATAAACGCTATAATTCTTTTTGTCGGTCTGTTTGCTTCTTTGTTTGTTTGTTTAACTCTCTCCTACCCTATCTTATGAATAAATAGATAAAAAATCTCGAAAATATCCACAACCGTCTTTTCATCAACATACGATTGGCGCAAAGATAAAAGGCAAAGAAAGATAAAAGTTGTCTTATCCGGGACCCCTTCAGAGCGCCAATATAGGGAGCACAAGCACCTATACAGCCCAACCTGCCTCGGCGGAAACATCAATAATGGCTGAGAATGTGGGGTCTGTGTCAATCCATGTCACCGGTGTGCGTGTGTGTGTGTGATTGTTTTGTGTGCGGAAATAAACACACGCCAAAGAAACACACGTAGAGGTATTCACGCACGCGCGCGCCTAAACACAGACATACATACATACACAGTGAGAGAGAGAGAGAGAGAGAGATTGAGTGAGCAAGAAAGAGAGTGAGAGAGATACAGTGAGCAAGAGAAAGAGAGAGAGAGAGATTGAATGAGTAAGAAAGAGAGAGAGAGACACTGAGTGAGCAAGAAAGAGAGAGAGAGAGTAAAAACGATGAGTAAAAAACGATCAAGATTTGAGGAAGAGAACAAGAAAGCAAGAGACAGAGAGAGAAACGGGAGCGCTCCACGAGAAAATAAAACCGAAAAGCCTAGTTGAAGACCATAAAGCGGCGCTGGAAGAGGCCTACGCTCATTGGCCGAGATGGGAAGGTTTTCTTCGTTAGAGGTGGACGCGGCTCTGTACCCTGAGTCATTGCTTACGGTTCTGATGTTGTTATTTGATGGTATTGTTGTTAGTGGTTCGTTGTGGGATGGTCTTCTCTCGGTTTTACGATTATTTTATTGTTATACATCTCTCTCTCTCTCTTGCATTTTCTCTCTCTCTCTCTCTCTCTCTCTCTCTCTCTCTCTCTCTCTCTCTCTCTCTCTCTCTCTCTCTCTCTCTCTCTCTCTCTCTCTCTCTCTCTCTAATCTATCCATTTTCAATCACCGCAGAAGTTTACCAACTCTTTTTGTTTTCAAAGAGAAGTTAACAGTTAAAAACACATGTCGTTTTTTTCTCTATCTGATTCCTTTGTGAATAAGACCCGTCGTAATCCCAATGACTTTGAAAATGCTTATTACGTTTCCTTTCAAACTTTGACAATCATTATGTCATTACCAATACAAAACAGGACGAGCAAGTTAAAAGTGTTTTGTCTAACTGTATTTTTCTTCCTTTTTGGGTCTGCATTTTCGAGATCAAAGCATCTATTCTTGTGCTGTCTAGGTTATTTTATTTTTAATTTGTACACTCGTTGGCTTAATTCAGCATTCAATAATATCTGTTGTTTTTTTGCAATTGATCGATTTGTCTTAGGCAACAGCTTATGGATTTTTTTCGTCACAACTGTTAATAATTTTTTCTCCTCCTTCTCCATCTTTCTTTTCCTACGTGTTTCTCGCGCTAATTTGTTCCTAACTCCTAGCCTGTATTAATTACAACTTCGTAGATCTAATATGGCAAGCTGGGGAGCAGTTGCAAGTAAGTTTCGTTGCTCCCAGCGGTACAATGGAGTTCGTGCAATCGCCATGTTTTCACCCATATAAGGGTCGACAACTTCCGAGGGACTGGAGGACTGGTTACTTTATCTTGTCACTTATATATATATATATATATATAATATATATATATATATATATATATATTATATATATATATATATATATATATAGAGAGAGAGAGAGAGAGAGAGAGAGAGAGAGAGAGAGAGAAGAGAGAGAGAAAGAAGAAAGAAAGAAAGAGGATAGATAGACAGATAGGTATAGATATAGATATTTGTACATTCACTGTTTATTAGAGGGATTTTTTAAGTTGTTGGCTGTGGGGCCGGGTATTAGTCCGTTAATCTTGGGTTCTATTTTTTGTGGTTCTCTTGCTGTTAAGACTGAATGAAATTAGTCATCTTCAACATCCCGGTCTCCCCCCTCCCCCCTCCCCCTTCCCAGCACCCATCATCGCAGACACGCACACAAAGTGGCAGCAGTTCGCGTTTTCTTTCTCGTCTGTAACAAGCTTTACAAGTTGATGACGTCCATTTTCTTTATGTGTCAAGATGGCGACCGCGCGCCTTTGCTGAGCGTCGCCGAAGCCATTAGCTGCTGGTTATTTGCTCTACTCGCGTGAAGTGTTCCTGCCACGTGATATTCTCTCTGTTTGCCCGGCTTGCAAAGCTCTCTTGAGAAATCGGAACCATAAACTTTGACAAGGTCAGTTGGATATTTAGGGTTGTTGGAAAATGGCGTGTTCCTGCGTTTGGAAAGCCATGTTGGCCATTTCGGTTTTCGCGTTTTCATTTTTCTTTTTTTTTTTTGTGATATTCACGAAGAGTAGGAACCGGAAGGTCAGAAATCATTCAAAAAGCTGATTTATATTTTGCGAATAGAGGAATGCTGATTTTGCCAACCTTTCCAGCGGAAAAGTTGTTTACGTTAGCTTGGAGGAAGGTTATGCGTTATGGTCGTTTTCTACCTCGTTTCCATTCCTTGCCTAACTTTTTACGTGCACTGGAGTGTAGGGATGCGCGAGGGTTAGAATTTATCCGTTGTCACTTTTCTTTTTCGTGTGGAACCCTCCCCCCCCCTCCCCCCTCCCCTTTGCACCCCCTTCAATATTGACTTTTTTCCTTTTTTTTTTAGTAATTGGCCATTATTGGCTTTTCCCTTTCTGTGTCTCTGTTGACACGAATTGTATTTGTTTTGGGGCCGAGCAAGAAGTGTCACATGACTTTTCGTGCCCCTCTCGATTTATGTTTTCACACACGAAGGAGTTTTGTCTGCTGCTGCTTAGTTCCGAAATAGTAACAGTTTATGGCAGGTGAAAGATGACCATATTTTCCAGTTTTGCTACGAGAATATATGTGCACAAACGCTCGCACACGCACACACACACACACACACACACACACACACACACACACATACACATACACATACACATACGCATACGCATACGCATACGCACACACACACACACACACACACACACACACACACACACACACACACACACACACACACACACACACACACAACAACAAACAAACACACACAACACACACATTCAAACAAAGACAACCACGCGCGTAGATATACAGCCAATTAACTTTCCACCAACTGCAATTGCCTTATTCCGCCACCTGACAAAACCAGCTGGACGCTGCCCTATCAGCTTATCCTTGAATACCCGAAGGAACACCAGCCGTCACCAGCATCCTCTTTCAACGGCTGATAAAACGGGGAAAGGGAGGAGGGGTGGGGGCTAGGACCTATCCGTAAACCCCTTGCCTCTCCCCCCCCCCCTGCTTTTTTTTCGTCGCTAATACATCCCCGTCTCTCCCAATCCCCCTTTCGCCTTCCGTAGTCTGCACTTTCTTCCCTCTTTTTTCTCTCCCTTCTCCCTCTATAAGCCCCTTCTCTCCTCATTTTTCCTCTTCTTCCTTTTTCTTTCTTCTTCCTCTTCGTTTTCTTTTTTTCTTCCTCTTCACCCTTCCCTCCCCTCCACTATCCTTCCTTCCTTCTCTAACCCTTTCCCCATTTCACCCTCCTTCCCTCCTCTTCCCCCTTCCTCATTCCCGCTTACCCCACATCCCCCTTCCCACGCCCCTCCTCCTCACTCCCACTTTCCTCCTTCTCTCCTCCATTCCTCCCTCCCTTCATTCCCTTCCTCCCCCTTCCTCATTCCGTTCACCCCACGTCCCCTCTCTCCTACCCCTCTCACTCTCCCTTCCCTCCTACCCCCTCTCCCTCTCCCTTCCCCTCCACACTCCCCCTCCCCTCCCTCTAACGCCATTATCAATAGCATCCTGCGTCGGCAGCCGGTCTTGCCTGCTAGCCAGATAAAAGGCCTTCACTCGGCAAGTTATCTGGGATTTTGGCCTTTCGAAGAATCAGGAGAAAATAGGGGGATCAACGCTTCTAGATTGTTACTGTGTTGGGGTCTTGGGAGTCTACATCTAGCCTGGGTCTTGTGTGTCGTTGTGCTGAGTACATTGTGAAGGAGGGAGGGAGGAGGGAGGGGGTGGGAGGGAGGGGAGGAGGTTCTTTCCTTTCTTAGTCTCTCTCGCTCTCTTGTTTGTGTGGTTTAGTTGGTTTCGGTCTTCGGTGGGATTTGGGGGGAGAGTCTTGTGTTTGTTTGGTGTTTGAGTTTTGGTTTTGTCTTTTTTTTGAGGTGGAGTTGAAGTTGAGTCTTGATTAGTCGTTTTGTATTTGTTCTGTGTTATTTTTTCGTTATGTTTTTGTTTTGTCGTTGTTTTAGTGGGCTGGAAGGGAGAAAAAAAAAAACATTACAAGGTGAAACCAAGAACCCGGACAAGGAAAGAGAAAATTAACCATTATTTATCTAGTGCTTTTTGTGCGTAATTCCCACCACACGAATCCCGTTTGCTCCCACAATCATCTGTCTCGAGAAGCGCGTAGGATTTAAGTTTGTTCGGATTGTTCAACCATTTCCACTCTCCCTTCTTCTCCTTCTCTTTCTCCTGTCCTTCTCTTCCTTATTCTTGTTTTTTATTATTCTTATTCTTATTCTCATTCTCATTATGATTATGATTATATTTATTCTCCTTCTCCTTCTTCTTCAATTCTTTTGTTTTTCTCCTCCTCCATCTTCCCCTCCTTCTCCATCCCCTGATTTATTTCAGTTGTCTCTCTATCCTCTTTTTTATTCGCTCTTCTCCCTTGTTTCCCATTTCCCCCGCTCAGGATCTTACCGATAAGGATTATCTCTGCTTTACTGTGGGTGCTGATTCTATGGTGCTTGTTTTCCTTTTTATTATTTCCTCTTTTTTCTACATTTTTGCTACTTTCTTGTCTTTTTGCTCTCTCTCTCTCTCTCTCTCTCTCTCTCTCTCTCTCTCTCTCTCTCTCTCTCTCTCTCTCTCTCTCTCTCTCTCTCTCTCTCTCTCTCTCTCTTCTCTCTCTCTCCCTCTCTCTCCCCCTCTCTCCCTCTCTCTCTCTCCCTCTCCTTCTTCCTTCCTTCTTCCTTCTTCCTTCCTTCTTCCTCTTCCTCTTCCTTCCTCTTCCTCTCCCTTCTCCTTCTCCCTCACCCTCTTCCTCTTCCTCTTCCTAGCCCTCTCCCTCTCCCTCCCTTCCTCAGTAATATCGCCTCATATCTATTTCCAAATCAATAACGCGGTTGTTATAACTGTAATGAATAACCAATTATAGCTTAACTTTGATCATACCCGCGCATAGCCTCAGGTTTCACAGACTCCGCCCTCTTGTGTAAATTCAAAGATATAGGTACTGTACCCAGGGGGAGTATTTTTTTAATGATTTGATTATAAAGTCGGAACATATCTAGCCTCCCCCCCCCTGTACCCCCATCCCCCATCCTCCCCTCTCTCTTCTCTGTTTTCTGGGGCGTGTAAGCCACAAACGAGGCATTTTATGTTTGCTGAGCATTCTTTTGTTGACATAAGCCAGTGTCAACGCGCCTCAAGATCATGTTATTATGAGTTTACATGTATATTACTATGTGTGTTTAGCTCTCCTCCCCCTCTTTCCCTTCTCTGCTTACCATTTTTATTTTTTAGGTGTTTGTTCTCTCTCTCTCTCTCTCTCTCTCTCTCTCTCTCTCTCTCTCTCTATATATATATATATATATATATATATATATATATATATATATATATATATATATATATATATATATATACTTATATATGAGATAGATAGATATATGTAGCCATCTTATTGTTTATGCAAATGTTTATCTATTATCATATTTATCTCTCAACTCCCTCTGTATCTTATTTTACTTCCCATTTCTATGTTTGTGCGTTGGGATGAGAGAACAAACAGCTAAACGTGTAAATCTTGGAGCTGCAAGATAACGCCAGCGACAACGACAGCGACATTCATTTACAAGTTGATTCATTCCTCGTCGCCCTTCTACGGAAGAAGAATGTTGATGCAAGGCGGTAAGAAGCTTTCTTACGTCGTCGTGTCAACAGAGGGAAGAATTTACGACTGTCAAACTCTGTATTTTTCCCCCCGCTCCGCCGAGATCAACGAGTAAAGCGTCGTTTTAAATGGAATTCCCTTAGCATGTGCATGTACGTTTGTGTGGCGTGTTTTTAGACTTCGTTGAGGGTTACATACAACCCACTACGGAAGCAATTAAGTCCCTGGTCATGTATTCCTGTCGCGCTGTGTGCCTAGCTTTTGAGTAATTATTATATACGTACAGTACATCCGTGGATATTTGTGTGCGGAGGTGTGCGTGTACACATGCACCTCCAGTTGCACACACCATAATTAGAACCGACAACGTGCTTAATTAAAATGAAGCGGTTGAAGAAATCTCGATGTATGAACTTGTCTTTTTTCTCTCTTAATTTTTTCCACTGTGAACAGGGCTCCTGTTGAGATTTTCTCCTTCACGGTCACATGCCTGATTATCATCCGATATAACGAAGTGATTTCTCTCTCTGGCTTCCCCTCTCTCCTCTTTCCCTCCTTCCTTCATGATCTACTTACCATTTTCCCTCTCTCTTCCTTGCCTCTTTCCTTCATTCTCTCTCTACCTCTCTCCCCTCTTCCTCTGTCCTCCCTCACGCCCTGTCCTTCTTGGTAATTCTAGACGCACAAAGGGTTATCCATCCCGCGTCACGAATGCACACCAACACACGGTCACCATCCCGCTAGTTTCATTACCATATATGTTTGCTCTCCCTCTCGCCCTCCCTCACCTCCTCCTTCCTTCTTCCCCTCCACAATGGTGCCAGGCGATGGGAATCAGGAGGAGCAAGAAGGGAATAAAGAAGAAATAACAAAAGTAGAAATAAAAGGAAGAGGAAGAGGAAGGAGGGGGAGAAGGAGGGAGGGAAATCAAGCTTGTTTGTTGTGTGTGCGTGCGTGCATGTAGTTGTGTTAGGGAGGGGAGATCTAGCCGTATATGTCATTATGTTGTTGTCTCTGATGAGGGGGTGATGAAGATGAGGGAAAGAGGAAATGGGGCATAGTGCTATTGTTATTGTGCCAATGGCCAATGGCAGGGGTGCCGTGTTTCGTTCTAACAATGGAGGGAGATAGTTTGCCGTTTTGTCTTTTATTGTGATTTTTCTAACGTTTTGATGGGGATCTTGTGCTCTATTTGCTATTTTGGCTCTTCTGGAGTCGATCTTCTTTCGCATGCGTTACTATTCTGGATTTTTAAGGCTATTCACGAGCTTGAATCTGGAAAGGTCTTTGGTATTTATTATCCTTTACATGATTAGTGTCCGTTGCTAAACCGTGATAGAGAAGCCATGATCTCAACAAATGTCAGTTAAAGGAGACCTCATTTACCAGTGAAACAGTCCAGCGTGCGTGGCCGGTAGGTAAAGACAGGCAGTGTTAAAACAGATAACATATGCTGAGGATCCACGCATGCCCTGCGTGAATGTAGTTTGTCATTATTCTAGATAACAAAGCTTGGGATATAACAAAGGCGATTTGGGACGACAACGCTAATACAAGCAGATTTGCACCAGAACATTCACAAGCATATAAACAAACAAGATTCTAGATAACAAAGCTTGGGATATAACAAAGGCGATTTGGGACGACAACGCTAATACAAGCAGATTTGCACCAGAACATTCACAAGCAGGTGATTACTGAGATAATCAAAAGCATGCATCTCGCACAGAACCGGTACAGGCAGACAGCGCTGCGACAGAAGACAAAGGAGGAAGTGCTTGTATAAGCATCCACCCATGCTAGAATAATACGGGCAGGCGACAACCCCTTTCCTTTTAAAGATATTTCAGAAATACCCCATCTACTCCCTTTCTAATACCTGTTTTGGGTAGTTTTAATGCCATTTCGCCTATTACAGTCACGAATATTCAACACCAACCGATACAAGCTTATATACCTAGAGTGTGACAGTTAAAAGCACATATCTCGTGGAATCAATACTATCAAGCAGACAGAACGACCCATTACTCGTGAAGCCCAGAGGATGACCGGGCAAGCGCCATAGTAGAACTGACAAAAGCTTTAGAACTCGAGGGTTAAGGCGCCTAGTAGCAGACGACGTAAAAGGATATGGAGGTTCTGCGTGAGAGACATATATCTGTGAGAGAGAGAGAAAAAAATGGGAGGTGTCAAAAGCGTAATTCTCCAGCGGGTTATGTGCCAGAATGTACTCGTTGGCAACAGTCTGTGGGGACCCGGGTTGTGGTTAAAGGTCAAAGTTCACCTTCGATATAATCACCTGACGTGTTTTTCGATATAACATTAATGATGTAATAGAAATTCGTCCATTTGTTTCGAAATTCCGAGTAGGGTGAAAGCTCCCGTATTTTTTAGGAAGGGAGCGAGGGAGAGGAATTTGCTCCCCCTTTTGATGTCAGAAAGACACGTCTCTAATGACGTTAGTAATATCTAAAAATCCACGGCATAAAAGAGAGGCTTGGATGTCAAAGAGCGGGCGTGTGTATGTGTGTGTGTGTGTGAGTGTGTGTTTGTGTGTGTGTGTGGTGTGCGCGGTGGCGTGTCTTCGTTTGCATTTACGCACATTTACGTAAATGTATAACAATAATGTTTGGTGTACTAAAACCTACAAAAATTTATATGGTAGGATACTGATATATCTCTAATTCCAATTTGTTCAGTTATCAGTAACAGCAAGATACGGATGACTTTTTTAAAAAATTATCGCCCTGTATATCATGTAGCCACTAATAGTTTTCTGATGAAAAAATATAAATATTCATTTGTGTGTATGCATGTACATATGTGGTGTGTTGAAATGCACACACACACACACACCACACACACACACACACACACACACACACACACACACACACACACACACACACACACACACACACACATATATATATATATATATATATATATATATATATATAATATATATATGTATTATGTATGTTTGTATACATACATACATACATACATACATATATTTAAATCCAACTATCTATTTATCATCCATTTATGTATTTATCCATCTGTCTATCTGTTTATTCGTCTTTTTACATATCCGCCTGTTTTCTTGACTGTTCCTATATATGTATATATATGTGTGTATGTGCATTTATTTATCTATTATCTTCTTCTGTATGTTATATATATGTATGTAAATATACATGAATGTGTATATGTATTCATACATACGATATCTCCCAATCGTAAGATATAACGAAAAAATCCTAGTATATCTGAAGTGCAATGTCATTTCGTGTAAGTGGCGCTACCTCTTGCAACCCTTGTGACTTTGCTTCAAGTGTTCCAATAACCAAAAGTGATGAGAGTACGAAAGTGTCAATAGTTCCAACAACCTCAACATACGAGAAACCTCTCATAACGAAAACGGTTGGCAACAGTGGCGAGCTGGTCACGTGACTCGGGAGACAGGCTTTTCTTTTTTCTTTTTTTTCGATGGAATTCATACAATAAACGCCTTTCGGGAAATGACATATTTCGGGAAATACTGTATTGGTGGATTTCATGTAAATTGTTAACATCAAAATGCATAAATCGCCGCTTTGGTTTCGTGTTTCGTCTTTAAGCGAAACAAAGTAACGTTCGAATCGGAGGTTCAGAAGCAGCTTCAGTTTCGTCGGATCTCTTGCAGCTGATCGAGTGAAACACACTCCGCGCCAGAGACTTTAAGAGAGATCCCCATAGATCACCGTCTGTGTGAAACTTAAAGCTTCTTGTTTGTTCTCTGGTCCAAAAATCCTTTGTTTGGCCCTGCAGCCCCCGTTCCTCCCTCTCCCGGTCGGTCCAGAGACTGAGCCAGCCGGCGCAAGGTGACCTCACCGCCCAAAAGGTCAAAGGTCGATTCAAATCTCGCAACGTGCCTAACTGGATCGTTAAGGATCTATCACAAGAGTATTGCAACTCGTGCAGAGCAACATCAAAAAATCAATGTTGGGCTAATATTTGTCTCTTGCTGGAGGATCTGTTGAGGGAAAGCTCGAACAGGAACATTTTCTTTCGTTCTGCTCTCCTTCTCTCTCTCTTCCCCCCGCCCCCTCACCCCGCCTCTCTCTCCTCTCTCTCTCTCTCTCTCTCTCTCTCTCTCTCTCTCTCTCTCTCTCTCTCTCTCTCTCTCTCTCTCTCTCTCTCTCTCTCTCTCTCTCTCTCTCTAGTCTCGCTCTCTCTCTCTTCGTCTCTCTCTCTCTCTCTTCTCTCTTCTTTTCTCTCCTCTTCTCTTTCTCTTTCCCCTTTCCAAAATTCCCTTTCTCTTCCTCCCTGCCCCCTCTTCTCTCTCTCAGCATGTAAGAGTAGAAGCGACCCGTTCATTCGCAGGAGTTTGACTCTTCAACCGTTACCTCCAATCTATGTTGTGCTTGCGCTGACTTTTTGCGAATTCCTTTTTTTCCCCAGCATGAAAGAACTCCGATGGCGAAATACATCGGAGATTTGAAACGAATACGGCCTTGTTATTACTCTAATGTATTCCAAATGTTGCGGTGTGAACATTTTTGGCGGATGCAAATGGACTCGGATCAATAGAATGCGTTTACTGGAAATTTGTTGTGTTGCGATCAGTCTTGCTGCCGCTGCGTCTGGCCGTCGCGGCTTCAGAGAGGGAGGATAGACACGTGTACAGATGCGCATGGAGGCACGCACGCGTCGCTCGCACGCACGTAAACACACACGGGCACACACACACACACACACACACACACACACACACACACACACACACACACACACACACACACACACACACACACATATATATATATATATATATATATATATATATATATATATATATATATATTATATATATATATATATATATATATATATATACTATATATACGTCGTCTCTCTCTCTCTCTCTCTCTCTCTCTCTCTCTCTCTCTCTCTCTCTCTCTCTCTCTCTCTCTCTCTCTCTCTCTCTCTCTCTCTCTCTCTCTCTCTCTCTCTCTCTCTTCTTTTGTTTTATTCATAAGTTTTGTTTACCTTTGCTCATCATCTTGATTTTACTGCCACTGGCTTCTTCCCCTTTCTCATTGCCTTCATTTAGCAGTCGGGATTTCCTTTTTTTCTTTTGCTTTCGCCTTCTTTCACTTCCACTTTCATATCTCCCCTTGTCTGCATAGTTACCCATTCCCCTCAGTTTTCCCATCTGTTCTCCCCTTTCTCCTATAACAACGCGCCTCCTCACTGATCCCCTCACTAGATCTCCTTAATGTGTTCTCTCACTCGCTGTTCTCTCTCTCTCTCTCTCTCTCTCTCTCTCTTCCGTTCTGCCGTATTCCATTTACCTGTTTTATCTTATTCCTCGGTTCGCATTTATTTTTTCTTTTGTGGCTAGTTGGTGCTCTTCCTCCGTCTTCCTTAACGTCTCTTTTCTTTCTCTCTTTCTCCTCTCCTCTCATCTCCTCTTCTCTTCTCTTCTCTCTTCTCTCTCTCTCTCTCTCTCTTCTCTCTCTCTCTCTTCTCCTTTCTCCTTTCTCCTCTCTCTCTCTCTCTCTCTCTCTCTTCTCTCCTCTCTCTCTCTCTCTCTCTCTCTCTCTCTCTCTCTCTCTCTCTCTCTCTCTCTCTCTCTCTCTCTCTCTTCTCTCTCTCTCTCTCTCTCTCTCTCTCTCTCTCTCTCTCTCTCTCTCTCTCTCTCTCTCTCTCTCTCTCTCTCTCTCTCTCTCTCTCACACACACCACACACACACACACACACACACACACACACACACACACACACACACACACACACACACACACACACACACACACACACACAGAGAGAGAGAGAATACACACACATATATATGTATGTATTTACATGCCCATCTATCTATCTATATATCTTTGTATCTACCTATATCTTTCAGTCTTATCTTCTTATTTTCTGCCAATTGATCCATATGATCTCAAAGTATATTTTTCTATCTGTGTCGGTGTTTATCTCTCTTTGTATATATTTCTATCCATCTGTTATTCATTTTTCTTCAGTTACATTTCTGTCTACCACGTTTCCACCGCTTCTCGGCATCCGGTCTCGTCTTCGCTGGGTTGAACCGCCATTGGCTCGTCGGGCTGTAGCTTGTAGTTACATTAATATAAACCCTAATGAAGCAGATCGGCCGACGGGTCTGGTCCCCCCCCTCTCCCACCAGCCTCCTCCCTCCCCCCCCGTTCTCTCGCCCCCTCCATTTCCCCTTCCCCTGTTATCCCTGCTAGCTAAGACCCCCCAGCCGGACCCCGCCCCCCTCAGCGTGTCCGCTACCCTGCCTAATACGCTCTCGTCACTAGCCCACAGTACTCTAATTGAGGCATTTCCCTTACCGATTATTCATGCTACTGTTTAGATGTCTTGTATATATATGTGTGTGTGTGGTGTGTGTGTTGGTTGTATGTATTTGCGGATATATTTCATTGATGTTTATGGATGTATGTATAAAGTGTTGGAGTATGTGTTTATATACATACATTTAAACGCCTAAAATTTATTTCTTCACTTTAATCGGCCCTTGAGACGAATTAGTCGTTAATAATTCCATTTCAAAATAATTTCCGGCCTTGGTCTCGCGAAAGCAAATTCAGCCAGGGTTCCTACGCCGCTTAGACGCCCCCCCCCCACCTCCCTCCCTCCTTCCGAACGAGTTTAAAGTTGCGTTCGGAATTAGGCTAGATTAATGATTGCCAAAACGCCCGAGTGTAACGGGGAAAGGGGAGAACAACTGCAACCGGCCTGCACTCTGACGGGGGCGAGTCTTGGATTTATGGCCGCGCGTTCAGACATTTCGCGAAATTCCGGGGCCTTTTTTTCTTGCGCGAAAGAACTCCGATTGTAAAATACATCGTCGATTTTGACAAAATGGATGCTGCCTCTTTATCACTCTAATGTAATAACGGTGTTATGGGAAGCGACGAACAGCGTAAGATCACTCCAATGTTTACGCTGTTATCTTGGGGTGATGATGTTTCGGTGTTTTGGGGGTTGAAGGGAGAGGGAGAGAGGAGGAAGGGGAGAAGGGAAGTGGAGAAAAAAAGACGAAAGATGGATAGAGTTGACGAAGGAAAAGGGATACATTAAGAGAAGAGGATAAGGTTTAAGAGGAAGCAGAAACAGAGCGTTGAAATGAGGAGAGGAAGATAGAAAGAGGGAGGGGGAAAGGAGGGTAAGCAGAGTGAGGGAAGTAATGAGAAACTGAGAGGTGTTTAGCTTCCCTATGATGAAGTGCCGGAGGGAGGTAATTTTCGGTACAATGCCGATGAAGCCCGTAATCTCAAGCGACATTAATAAGTTGTTACACGGGGAATAACGCTGGGTGTGATAAGCCTTTGGTGTGGGAATTTACACGTTAAAGGGAGGCGATTCGTGTGTGAAGGGGGGGAGGGGGAGAGGGGGAGAATAGGATGAATATTTTAAAAGTATGTGGGATATAAAGACAGGAAGATATACAAACTTTCTTTTGGTGTGATTTACTTACTGATATGCAAGAAATTCAAGATGAATACTGAAGACTTCATAGTCGGTGGATCTCTCTCTATCTATCTATCAATCTATCTATCTATCTATCTATCTCCCCCTCTATCTATCTATCTATCCTCTCTCTCTCTCTCTCTCTCCTCTCTCTCTCTCTCTCTCTCTCTCTCTCTCTCTCTCTCTCTCTCTCTCTCTCTCTCTCTCTCTCTCTCTCCTTATTTTTTCTTTCTCCCCGTTTCTCCCTCTCATCGTCACTTATCTTTAATGACTGGGTGATTAAAAGTCTGAGATGAGGAAGTTTCAGAAAAGATGACATACGGTCCCTCATCACATCCTTTCCCTAAGATCTGGATCGCTGAGTTCTGTAATTAAGTGTTTAGGCCTATCACACACGCCCGCGCTACGCCTTGCTCTATTGTACTAATTAACTCGAGGTTTATGTTCCATGATTAAGCTTATTAACGCTTGCCTCGATCGTGAATGGGCTTGTGATAGATAGATCAGATAGTTAACAGACGTCTATATTGACATAGCGATGCATATCCGCTTTCATCATTTTTATCATTATTATTGTCTTTATGTTTTGTGTATTCTCCGCTTCGGTTCGGTGTTTATTTATTACCGTTCTGCGGTCGTACGGATTGTAATATTAATGTAGCGAGAACTATGATTTACTGATCAAATTAATTCTCGACCGCCAGTGTTCAGGTTGGTTGCATTGATGAGGTTTTAACGATGGGTAAACACAAAGGGAAATAGAAGTGCAATTGGCCTGCGCTCCTGCACGCTGTTCCCAAATAGATATATAACATTGGATGAGTTGTTTTCTGTTGGTTTTAATTTAGTTTAGTTTTCCCCTTTGCGTTCCTCTTCCCCTCCATTCTCTCTATTTTCCTTCTCTTGTCTCTCCTCCCTTTCTCATCTTTTATCCCTTCCTTCTCTCTTCCCTCCCTCACTCTCCGCTCCTCATTTCCTTTCTCTCTTCCCTCTCTTATCGAGGTTCCATGCAACCATGTTATGGTACAAACCGTGTCCACTTCATGGTAGTCTAAGGCCCTCCTCCACGGCTGCTTTGGCCTCTGTGTTACGTAGGGTCAACTGCCACTTTTCCAGCTTTTATCAAAACTTGCACAAACTCCATCTAAACTTTGCGCGCTTGTGGAAAACGAAATTATAATAACGCAAACGTATGCATCTCTGATTTGGTTGGCTGGTGTTGCAATCTCTTAGGCATGAAACAGAGGTTCTTGAAAGATGGTGATGATGATAATGGTGATGATGGTGGTGATGGTGAAATACAGTCTCAAAAAAGGGAAAAAAAGAGAGAATGGGGAATTACTCTCGTGAACGTAGTCAATGTATACCGAATTGCGAGACCTTTGTGACTGGCTGTTACATAGGAGTTCAAAGGGCTATGCCAGTTCGCTTTTGGCAAGTCCTCTGACGTCCGCGATAAATCCACGTTGTCATGCGCATTTTAAGGATTTCAAATTGCTTGGGATTTCACACTCGGACCCTTTGGACAGAGATAAAGAGTTACGCGTTTCCGGGGATTTATGTATCGGGTAAGATTTTTTTTTTATTGAAGCTTGTGGTATTGTTTAACATTTAGGTAAATTGCGAAATTCGTTTTTTTAAGGACGCTGAAATTGCTGATGTATATCCACTTCTATAAGCTTACATCTACATGCACACACACACATCAACATTGACAAACAGACAAAGAAACACGTCCGTACATTCATACATACATACATGCATTCACACATACATTCAGGCATATATACATACATACGCACGTCCATTCACACACAACCACACAAACATATGTACATACACACACACACACAAACGCATACCATCAACAAAATTTTATTTTCCGTTCCTCCTCTCCCTATCTTTTACTCTCGTTCTAATATTCAGACTCATCATAAAAAGGAACCAACAAACACCTCATCCACTCCATCATGAGAAAAGTGAGATAAAAGGAAAAGAGGAAGAAAGAGAGAGAGAGAGGGGGGGGAGGAGAGAGAGAGAGAGAGAGAGAGGAGAGAGAGAGAGAGAGAGAGAGAGAGAGAGAGAGAGAGAGAGAGAGAGAGAAAGAGAAAGAGAAAGAGAAGAGAAAGAGAAAGAGAAAGAGAAAGAGAGAGAGAGAGAGAGTAGCAAAAATATGGGGACGTGAACAGAAAAGTGAGATAAAAAGAGAAAGAAAAGAAAGGAGAGAGAGAGAGAGTATCCAAAAATAATGGGGAACGAAAACCAGTAATAGAAATGAAGAGAGAAAGAAATAGACAGAGAAAGAAAGCAAGAAAAGGGAAGAGAAAGATAAAGATATATAGAGAGAAGGCCAGAGTAATGAGAATGCACTCCGCCAAGTTTCCCAATGAAGGGTCAGTTTGTATTGATCTTGAGACGCGTCTGTGTATGTTTGTGTGCGTGTGTGTGCGTGTGTGTGTGCATGTGTGTGTGTGCGTGTGCGTGCGTGCGAGTGTGTGTGTGCGTGTGCTTGTGTGTGTGTGTTGATGTGTATGTGTGTATGTGTGTGTGTGTGTGTGTTCGTGCGTGAGACGGTCGATAACGATTGTTACAGTTAACGGGCAATCACTGTTACGGAAAAGTAAAGGGTCTGCGGATTCTGGGATGGGGGAGAATAAAGGGGGGGGTAGAATAGGGGTGGGGGTAGGGGGGATTGAGTAATAGCGTTCTTTGCCTTTTTCTGAATGTGATGTCAGGGCAACGGCCTGTGTATGCAAATAGCAGATTTATTTATTTTTTTTGGACAGACATACGTATATACTTATATCTATACTTACATACATAAATACATCAATGCGTTTGCGGTAGGTACATAATTCTTCCAAAAAAAAAAAAAAAAAAACCTGAATGGCAACTTCCCCCAGTCTCGAAGCACAGACCCGAACGTTGCCATTTTAGCAAAAGGTCTTGATAATTAGTATAATCTTTCCGTGAGATGCAGTGCTACTGATCATGGTAATTAGGCTAACGTTGATATCCTAATGATTATTTTGAGTTCGTTAATGATAGCATGTTGCCAATTACGTTATGGATTTCCGGTATGGATTTAATCTATTAGCGAAAGTATAATGAAGGCTCAGGGCTTTAATTGGCCTGATAATCATCATTCCGGCAAGGAGTGCAAGACGAGAAGCTTGTATTAAAAAAAAAATAATAGTAATTAACAAGATAATCATTCGGTGTCAAACAATATGAATTATATAGTTATTTATATGATTATAAATACATCTGAACTCTAAAAATAGATGATAAATAAATAGAATGGCATCTTGAGAGTTGCAAGGCAGCGAAACAAACCAACAAACAAAACAAACTTATAGGTGCTATTTTTAGATCCTCGAAGCCTTTCGTAGGGAATACTGATAAAAGTCCGCTGCGGAGGGAGGCGAAGCGAGAGGAAATGCAGCATTTTTCTGTCTATTTATCTATCTCGATCTCTGTCTTTATCTCCCTTCCTTCTCTATTTCTCTCTCTCTATCTTTCTCATCTCTCTCTCTCTCTCTCTCTCTCTATCTCTATCTATCTATTTATCTATCTCTATCTCTCTCTCACACACACACACGCGCACGCACGCACGCACGCACGCACATCTATCTATTTATCTATCTCTCTTATCTCTTCTCCCTCTCTTTCTCTCTCCTCTCCTGGGTCCTTGGGGCTTTGTGGTCAGAGGCGTGTCAGAGGGTATGCCTCAGCAGATTCGCCAATCCCGCCGCCACAGGTTAACTTACGACTCCCGGGTTTTGTGCGAAAGTTTTGTCTCTCTCTCTCTCTCTCTCTCTCTCTCTCTCTCTCTCTCTCTCTCTCTCTCTCTCTCTCTCTCTCTCTCTCTCTCTCTCTCTCTCTCTCTCTCTCTCTCTCTCTCTCTTCTCCTCTCTCTCTCCCTCCCTCTCTGAAGATTTCATATTCGGTGGATCTCTCTCTCTCTCTCTCTCTCTCTCTCTCTCTCTCTCTCTCTCTCTCTCTCTCTCTCTCTCTCTCTCTCTCTCTCTCTCTCTCTCTCTCTCTCTCTCTCTCTCTCTCTCTCTCTCTCTCTCTCTCTCTCTCTCCTCTCTCTCTTCTCTCTTCTCTCTCTCTCTCTCTCTCTCTCTCTCTCTCTCTCTCTCTCTCTCTCTCTCTCTCTCTCTCTCTCTCTCTCTCTCTCCTCTCTCTCTCTCTCTCTCTCTCTCCTCTCTCTCTCTTCTCTCTCTCTCTCTCTCTCTCTCTCTCTCTCTCTTCTCTCTCTCTCTCTCTCTCTCTCTCTCTCTCTCTCTCTCTCTCTCTCTCTCTCTCTCTCTCTCTCTCTCTCTCTCTCTCCTCTCTCCCTCTCCCTCTCCCCACTCTCTTTCATTCGCGATTATCTGGAAGAGAAGACACAGCCGATAACGAATTCCGGAGAAGTAGCTAATCTTGTTTTGGTTTATCATAACTTTGTGGGCGTGACGGCAATGTGTGATGGACCGATTCAAAGGCAGGGGCGGGGTGGATATATTTTGTTTAATAGTTGGGTCTTATTATTGCTTTTCTTACTGGTGTTGCTGATATACTATGTTATTATTATTTATTTTTATTATCATTATTATCATTATTATTATCATTATTATTAATGATATAAGTTATTGTTACTATTAGTAGTATTAGTAGTAGTAGCCGCAGTAATGGGATTTTCATTTTAGTATGCCAATTACAGCTAATTTTAGCTATTAACGTAATCATATTTATTACTATTATTATTATTAATATGATCATTAATATATGAGAATAGGATGGAAAAAAAATCGGAAGCACTGAGCGATAATTAACAGATAAATAAAAATCTTCATATAATACGCTCTAATCCAGGAACATCATGCCGCAGATTTTCATCCCAATAGACCTAAAAAGAACGAGAAAAAAAAATAAAAAAACCAAAAAAAAAAAAGACAAGATAAATCGACCAACATCCGAGCCTCCGAAGAATTTATACGAAAACTTATTAGATATTTTCGAGATTGAGAATCCGAGCACTAGGAAAATAACGACCATGACAAGAGTTTTGGAGGAAGGAGGAGAGAGAGGGGACGGTTGCAGCGCTTTTGTCTGCATGAGGATCATTGTCACGGCGGATTGGTGCTTGAGCTGTTTATTGGGAAAGAGTCAGCTTCATCAAGGGGAAATATATGAGGAAATCTGCCTGAAGGACTTCTGGTTTATTCATTGTTTTCATTTGGGGAGAAAGTGAGGGAGAGCAAGGAAGTGGGAGGGGAAGGAGGAGGAGGTGAAGGGGAGAGAAAGGAAGTGGAGGAGGAGGAGGAGGGAGGGGGGAGAGGAAGAAGAGCGAGAGGGAGGGAAGAAGAGAGAGCGAGAGGGAGAGGAAGGAAGAGAGAGAGAGAGGAAGGAAGAAGGGAGAGGGAGAGGAGGGAGATGGTGGGTGGGTGGATGACTAAGCTAAGTGTCACAGATTTCACCCAAGGGAGATAGGCCCCTTCCCAAACGAATAGGATTATAAAAAAAACAGACAGATAAAGAACAAATCGAAAGGGAGAGGAAGATAGAAAGAAAAAACTGCTCGATAAAAAGATCATGGAACTGCAACAAGATGAGTCGACGCACCGCCTCCCACACACACGCAGGTTCACTGAGTGCATGAAGAGGGGTTGGAGGCCCTCGCTTTTCGCTGTGTCTTTTCTTCTCCCTGCTCTCTGTGTCGACTTTCCTCCTCCTCCGACTCTCCTCCCCGGTCGACTCTCCTCCCCGCTCTCTCTCTGTCTCGACTCTCCTCTCTGTGTCGACTCTCCTCCTCCGACTCTCCTCCCCGCCCTCTGTGTCGATTCCTCCCCTGTAACTGTATCTCTCCCCGTCGATTTCTCTCTGTAGTCTCCTTACTCTGGCTGTGTAGACCCCTCTCCTCGCCTACACTCTGTCGATTCCTCTCCTCCTCCTTCTTGCGTCGATCCCTCTCCCCTTCGGTGTGTTGATTTCAACCCCCCACCCCTTCTCCCCTCCCCCTCTCCCCTCCCCGATGTGTCGACCTCCTTCCCCGCGTTCGTCGTTTCGATCCCTCTCCCCACTCTTGTGTTGACTCATCTCTTCGGTCTCATTCTGTCGTATTCTTCCCTTTTGCTGTGTATATGTCTGTTTCTGCTTCTGTTGTAGCTACTACACCTCTCCTCGCCCACGTTGGAGAGGTTTCTACATAGCTTCCCGTATCTACACTTTTTACGCACCTCCCTGCTTCTCGTTTCTACACATCCCCCGCCCACACTGCTTTTACATATCCTCCCCGCCCACGCTATATCTACCCCTCCCCTCCCACCCCACCCACGCTGCTTCTACACATCCTCCCCGCCCACACTGTATCTACACTCCTCCCCTCCCCACCCACGCTGCTTCTACACATCCTCCCCAACCCTACCCTCACTGCATCGACCCCACTCCTCCCCTTCCCCTCCCCCCAACCCCCCACCACCACCGCCTCCCCTCGCACACACTCCGACAGCTTTAACCTACACCGTTACGTCCACCTCCTCCCTTCCCCGAGTCCTGTGTCTGCGTCCAAGCCTCCGTTTCTTGGCTATCCTTCTCTATCCTTTACTATCCTTCGTTATCCTTCGTTGTGTGGGGGAGAGTGTGTAGGTGTGGGGAGGGTAGGGGGTGGCTGTGTGTGGGTGAGGGTGGAGGGTGCGACGTGGATGGGGGCGTGTTGAGGGTTGAATATGTGTGTGTGTGTGTGTGTGTGGTGTGTGTGTGTGTGTGTGTGTGTGTGTGTGTGTGTGTGTGTGTGTGTGTGTGTGTGTGTGTGTGTCTCCTCTTTGATGCGCTTCCCTGCTTCTCTTGGCGCGGGATGGATATATCGCCTTAGACTCCTTGTATTATTTATCGGCAGGGCTTGGCAGCGTTTGTTGGTCTGCGTGTGTCGGTGAGTGGGGGAGGGACGAGAGGGAGAGAGAAATGATAAATGACAGCTAGATAGAACGGGGACACATTGAAGATTACAGGTAGATACAGACGGACAGATAAATTGATATATAGACAGGGAGGTATAGATATATGTACAAATTATACGTATATACAGATAGAGACGGAGATACGAGAGAAAGCAAAAGAAGAAACTGCCGTCCCTGCTTGCGAGCGTGCGTGCGTGTCTGTGTGCTTGTGTCCGTGCCTCTCCTCCCCTGTGGATTTCCTCGAGGGTCTTGTGTGTATCTTTGGTGGATCGCCGTCTTCGCCATCTTTATGCAGCTCGCGTCCTGCTGTATTATTTGTTGTCTCTGGCTGTGACGGCTGCCTTCTTGTTATTCTCCATTGTCGTGATTCGCTGTGCTTCTCGCCACGCCGCCCGGGACCCTCCGTTTTCTTTCTCTCCTTTTTCCCTTTTTCTCTTTCTCTAGTTTTTTTTTTCGGGGGGAGACTTAGATCTTCGTCTTTATCGAGTTTTATTTTTGTTTTTGTTTTATTCTCTCGGTGTTGGTGGAATTCGTTGTTGTTTTGCGTTGATTGGTTGTATTTTTCGGTACGTGAGGGTAAATGTTTATTTAATTATTTTTGTTTGGATTGTATTTCCTCTTTTATACTCACGGTAACACACGCACAAAGCTAGCAAAGAATCACGCAATCACCGAAACAAACTCAAAGAAACAAACGAAAGCAAACAAGGAGAACAAATACACAAAAAATCAATCTCTCCCTCTGGCACTTAAAGGACAAAAAAGCGTAATAAAAGCAGAGTATATTCGAGCAAAGGCTTTCCAGTTTATCGTAATTTCAAAATTTATCGCCAATACACATTTTGAAGCCCCGGCACAGTGCTCGTCTGGAGGTTCGCATCTCTTGAAGTTCCAAAGAAAAGTGATTTTACACTTCTCCCTCCTCCTCGCCCCCCCCCCCCTCCCCTCCTCTCCCCAACGTTAAAAAAAGTGCATGCCATTGAATAACTTAGGCTGAATTAGGTGTCCCCATTAAAGACGTAGGTTATTATTATTATTATTATTATTATTATTATTTTTTATTATATATTATTATTATTATTATTATTATTATTATTATTATTATTATTATTATTATTATTATTATTATTATTATTATTATTATTATTATTATTATTATTATCATTATCATTATCATTATCACTGCTCATGTTGTTGTTGTTCCTATTGTTGATCGTCTGTTTTTTTTTCATTTTTTTTATGGGTAACTATTTATTTTGCACTTGTCAAGTTTAATTTTGTGTACATATTTTTTTATTGTATAGGTCTGTATTTACTTGTTGCAAATCACATTTCTAAGGTTGTATTATGAAAACTTCTATTCAGGGGGGCTGAAGTTATGCCATTCATAATGTGTCTTACATCTGCCCTTACTGATACCCAAGTTATAATGACAGTTTGCAAGTTATGGAATCACTTGACAAATTACGAAGTTGCTTAATAATAAGTTATTGGTTTACTGTACTCTATGATATTATAGGCCATTTAGCGCGACGGGTTTGATGTTGGAATATTGACCTTTTGTTTTGGTATTTTTGTAGGCAGAATTATGCGAAAAAAAATATTTTTACTTCATTGTTTTCTTTGTGTTCTCTGTCTTTCTGTTTTTTATGTTATTTATCTAGCTTTATTATTTTTATTTATCTATCTATTTCTCCACTACCCTCTCCTCCCTTTTCATTCACTCCCCTCCCTTCTTTTCCCATCCTCTCCCTCTCTCTTCTCCCTCTTCCCCTCCGATTTCTTCCCTCCCTCTCGCTCTCTCTCCTTCTCCCCCTCCCTTCCTCTCTATCTATCCCCTCTTCTTTTATCTCTCTCCACGCATACATTAACACAGCCATCAAAACACACAAAGCTCCCCGCAGCCTCATCCTTCAGCCTTTGTTCAGATCCGTCTCATGACCCTGGGAATAAATACAAGACGTCGACGAGAGTCTTCAAGCCTGCTGCGTCTTCCCCTGCTCCTCCTCCGAGCATAATTCGTGACATTACCATATTTTTGCCTAAATTGCTCCGCCCGTCTTGGATGTACAGCGATGACTTCCGCCGCCGGGCCTGTAAAGCAAGCTATCCGTTTCAATAAGTCGAGAATCCCAAAGTCTACTGATGGGTAAATGACCCTTATAGCAATACCCCCAACCATCAAGTTTATGGTCGGCCGGGTGCATGACATTGCTATATCACAGAAGCGGTTAAGGGTGGAATTTCACATCTGTGAGCACGGATTCCCGAGCTTTAAATGATCCTGTTAAGCTGAGTTACTCGTGTCTCGACCCCTTTTCGATGAACCTAAGATACAATTCTGTCTATCTCGGCGTTTTAAGTACTTCGCGGACTGCAATAAAGCTTGTTTTCCCGTGCACCAGTAAACGGATTTAAACTTCGGCGTGATCTTTGGCAAAAAAAGAAAGAGGAGAAGGAAGAAAAAGAAAAAAAGGGGAGAAAAAAAACTTGCATTAGCTCGGACTACATTTCCTGAACGCTTGAGTTAAGTCGCCGAGCTCAGGGATTAGTGTCTGTCTCTTTTAAGTTATTCACTGACCCGAAAAAAAGAATTTGTGAAGAATGCTGTACTGGTATGTCCTCAAATTTGGACAAATCCTTGATCCTAAGACATATTCTTGGTACAAAGTGAGCTCCAGTTTTCAAGATGTTTTTTAACTTCAGAGCATCTCTTTGATGTTTCTTGATGTTATAAAATGCTGTTCGTCATTGATGTGAATGTGCGTGTGCTTGTCTTTGTGTTCGCGGTTATTTACAAAGAGAAAATATATATATTTATTGATGTAACTCGCAAACGAAAAAGGAAGGAACGGAAATCGGTGTGTATGCTGTATATTTGTACGAAATCTTCCATAAATGGATCAGTGCCTGCGGATATGTCCGTTTATGTTTGTTTATATGTGTGTGTGTGTACGTATGTGTGTGTTCATCGTTATCTATGTCTGTGTCTGTATACACACTCTCAGACACACTCCAGTCATCCCAAATGCAAAATAAGCAGGCTGCACTATTACGCATACGGAAAAAGGCGTTTCCCAGCAAAGGCGGCGCGCTAATCCGAAATTGTGGCGCTGTCTCGGGGGAAGTTGGATCACACAGAGTATCTTCATTAGGAGGCGAAATCTGGCGAGGCCGTCTAGCTAGATTGCTTCGTTACGGCTTCCGCTGGTCACAGGCCCCCTCCCTGCCTCCGGGACCTCTCGGACACCCCCTTCTTCCTCCCTCCATCCTTCCTTGTCAATTTCCCTCCTTCCTCCCTTCTTCTTCGTCCCTTCTCCTGCCCTATTTCCCCCCTATCCTCTCCCTCTTTCCTCCCTTCCTCCTCTCTCTCTCTCCCGAACCCCCCCTCCCCCCTTCCCTGCCCCCGTGGGATTAACCAAATCAGCGACGAACCGCCAACACAGGCGTTAATCGATTGGGAACAAGACCCACTCCATCCACACTCCGGCCTGACCCCTTGCGAAGTGAGGGATTTTCGATAAAGGGATGGAGGGAAGATTTAAGGCGGCGGGGCGGTCGTGGGGGGGGGGGGGCCAAGGGAAGCCATGGAATTATTATGGCCGTTAAACGAGGGGGTTTAATTCCCTTGCGTTATCAGATATTCGGTGGGGACAAGATCTGTGGGATGCTAAGGGGGAATAAGAAATACTTTTATGCACACACTTGCACACAGAAGCATCCATCTATGCGCACATGCCTACACACATATATATATACGCAACATGTAAATATGTGTGTGTGTGTACACATATGTTATCTATTTATTTTATTCCTTTATTGTATATATATTCATGCATATGTGTATGCTTATTTATAATATATATATATATAATATATATATATATATTATATATATATATATATATATATATATAATTACATATATATATATATATATATATATATATATATATATATATATATATATATATATATATATATATATATATATATAGTATGTGTATGTATGTGTATGTATGTGTGTGTGTGTGCATACATATATGTGTTGTGTATGTATGTATGATGGTATGTATGTGTGCGTGTGTGTGTGTGTGTATAAATATATATGTATGTATATATTTGTATACATATAGACACAACAAAAGAATTGTTTGCGCGCGCGGAGAGGCCGCCCCGAGGCCGCCCCCGCACGAGAGGCGGCGTCGCGAAGGTGTCTCTCCGGCCGCGTCTCTGCGCGATGGCCATCGGGTGGAAGTGGCGATAGTGTCACGGCGCTCGCTCTTATCTCCCTCGCGAGCAGCATCCAGTCGCCGGGACGAGATGCTGCTGGCGGCTTCGCTGACTCCCCTGCCGATTTGCAGGGAGGAGGGGAGGAGGGGCTAGGAGGGAGGAGGGGACTAGGAGGGAGGAGGGGACTAGGGGGGAGGAGGGACTAGGAGGGAGGAACACATGTGAACACTACATACACACACTGCCACTTAGACATGGTTACTCACATGCACACACACGCGTACACACACAGAAGCATACACAGGCACTTACACGCCCGCTCTTGTAGCTCGTTTACATTTCCCTTTTATGGGAAAAGAAGACTCTAATGATGTTTTTTACCGGCGCAGCGTCTAGCAAAGCAACAATTATTTTCGCTAATATTAGCTAATGAGATAATTATTCGTATATTTATCTTTTAGTATATTTCGACATAGAAGACGGTATAATCAACACGGGAATAATTTTAACCAACAAAAACCTCAGCGTATTTTAATTTAGAAAGAAAAGGAAAAATGAAAACAGGATAAAGACAAAGAGTGAAGAGAGAAAAAAAAATATACAAGCAATATTACTTCCCCCTCCCCCTCTTCCCCCCACCCACCCCCTCTGAGCTTTCACCGGTTACCATGGCAACGCAGCGAGTTGGCGGAACACGTTAATTGGTAGCTCGTTAATTCCGTACTCGTTGATAGGGAGTCGTAATGGTTTCAGTCATCAGGTCGTTGCCGCCATCTTGCTTACTACATAAGTGCCTAATACCATCCATTACTAGAACATCCGGTCACAGCGGAAAGGAACTGTTATCGTCTGCGAAGGTTTATACCTAGAATAGCCTCTACTGTTATTATTATTGGCGCCGTCCTAATCATCGTCATCGTTATCCTTATCCTTATCCTAAATCTTTCTCTCTTCTCTTCTCTTCTCTTCTCTTCTCTTCTCTTCTCTTCTCTTCTCTTCTCTTCTCTTCTCTTCTCTTCTCTCTCTCTCTCTGTCTCTCTTCTCTCTTCTTCTTTATCTTCTCTTCTCTTCTCTTCTCTCTCTTCTCTCTCTTCTCTCTCTTCTCTTCTCTCATCATTATTATTTAACGTTATCCTCATCATCATCATCTCGATCATTATCATCTTTATAGCTGAACAATTTACTTAAAAAGTGTTTATCATTGAGCCTCACTAACGATCACCTGCTCCTCCCTTCAGCATAAAGTGATCTGTGTGTATGGCGGAGCAATTTCCGCTCTTCACTTGTCTTTTGTCGTTTTTTTTTTTTTTTTTTTTTTTTTTTTTTTTTTTTTTTTTTTGGTATTGTAGAGTAGAATTCCATTTGGTCAAATGACGTCGGTGTGTATTTTGTCTCTTGGTGTGTTGGGTTATCAGTTTTATTTTTGTTTGTTTGTTTTTTGCTTCGTTTTTCATTAGCGTTTGTGTGTCTGTGTGACGCTTCATTTTGTTGTTTATGTCTACCTTGCAATAGTTTCCTTCCACCTCGCCCTTCTCTTCTTTTTCTTCTTTCTCCTCTCCCTCCTCCTCCTTCTCCTCCTCCCCTCCACCCTCCTTCCACCTCCTCCTCCTCCTCCTCCTCCCCTCCTCCCTCCTCCTCCTCCTCCTCCTCTCCTCCTCCTTCCCCTCCCTCTCTCTCCTCCTTTCCCTCCTTCTCCTCCTCCTCCCTCCTCCTCCTCCTCCCTCCTTCCGCCTTCCTCCCTCGCCTCCTCCCCCTCCTCCCTCCTTCCTCTTTCCTCCTTCCCCTCCCTCCCTCCTCCTTCCCCTCCCTCCACATCCCGCTTCGCCCCAGCCTTTGTTACTTCCACCACATCACAGGGAGTTTGGTCAGGTTTTATTACGCACGGACGACCAGCCTCGCCGGAAACACCCCGAGATGACCTGCCCGGAGGCGGCGAGTGTCGCGGAAACGTTTGCGAAGGTGGAAACGTTTATTCGAAAGGGTTGCTGGACGGCGGTGTTCCTTGAGATGTGATTGATGTTGTTTGTATGGCGGTCTTAGCGGCGGGGGCTTCGCTGTTGTGTTGTTGTTGTTTAATTGTTGTGTCACTGTTAGATTTTGTTCTATAGATAGGAGGATCCTGTCTCTAAGATTTCCTATTTTCTCTCCTTTCTTTCTCTCTCCCCGGCTTTTCTTTCCTTCCTCCTTCTCCCCCTTTCCCTCCCTCCCTTCCTGTTATTCCTCGCTCATCACCCTCTTCCATTCCTTCTCCTTCCTTACCGATATCCTTCCATCTCTCCCTCTCCCTCTTGCGCTTTCCTTCCTTCCATTTCTCCCTCTCCCTCTTGCGCTTTCTCCATCTCCATATTTCCTCTCAACTTCCCCTTCTTGAATAAATCCCCCAACTTCCCGGCCTCATCGTATGGTCTGACCCGGCCGGTCTGAAATCCTTCTTTTTCAGCTTCCCATCAGACAGGCAGATCCGGCCCTTCCAAGGAATTTTATAGGCGGTTAAAGAGCAAATTTCAATATATCTCTTCGACCCAAATGAAGGAAAATGCCCACCGTCGTTGAACGGGAAAATATAAATGGAAAAAAGAAATATATAAGCGGATTATGAAGGTCTATTAATATTTATCGTATGCGTTTTGTTATCCGGCGTTGACTGTGAGCTGGGTATTGGGAGTAAGTTTGATGGGCTGGGAAATAGCATGGGCTTATCGATTAGGGGAAGGGGGGGGCAGGGGGAGGGTGTACGGTCTAAGGCAAGGGGACTGGATCTAGAGATGGGGGCAGAGGAGTGAGGGGAGGGTCAAGGGGCAGGCAGCGGGCCAAGGGAACGGCCAGGGGGAGGGTTGGGGTAGGGGAAGGCTAAGGGAAGGAAGGGGGGGGGTAGGAAAGGGAACACAAGAGGGGGATCTTTCTTTTGATGGAAGCTGTGCTAGTGCTGGCCAAATCTGTCAGTGTCGGAAGAACCGTGTCGGTGTTTGTTTCTGCCAGATATTTATTTATTTTCTGATATAACACCATTTTTTATTACCGATACTATCAGGAAAAAAGACGTGTATGCCAGCGTTAAACCGTCAAACTATTTCCTTCCCGATTAATACGCTTTCGAGCCAAAATATTTATTTATCAATATATCGGTATATCTGACAATATCCTCTACAAGGAGCGGAAACTATATTAGAATCGATGAGACGTTTAATAGGCAACCCTCCCGGAGCAAAACCGCCTCCTCGCCAACGCCATCTGGCCGCTGGACCACAAAACACAAATAGCCAGTAGCGCAATAGAGCAACTCCGAGACCTCCGCGGGCTGAAGTATCGGGAATTTTATAGTTAAGATCCTTGGAGGAAATGAGTTTAAAAAAAAATTGTTTAAAGGTATGATGGTGACATTTTTTTATTATATCTTCTGTTGTTGTGTAATATTTTTTCTCTCTTCTCTCTCTCTCTCTCTCTCTCTCTCTCTCTCTCTCTCTCTCTCTCTCTCTCTCTCTCTCTCTCTCTCTCTCTCTCTCTCTCTCTCTCTCCTCCCTCTCCCTCTCTCCCTCTCCCTCTCCCTCTCCTCTCCCTCTCTCCCTCTCCCTCTCCCTCTCCTCTCCTCTCCCTCTCTCTTCTCTCCCTCTCTTCTCTTCACCCACACGAGATTACTACGGATCTCGCCGCATTCTTCCCTGCATCATTTAGGAGTCTTTTAATGTTGATTATGGCACGGGGAGTACGAGGGATGACTGCGCGCTAGTTAATTAACTGCTCCGAGAAAATATTATAAGGGTCCGTCTTTTTTGTATTCTTTCACTCCAGACTTTATT
>NW_020868818.1:390548-395548 GCF_003789085.1 Penaeus vannamei
TCTCTCTCTCTCTCTCTCTCTCTCACACATCCTTACAGCCAGCACCTTGTCCGCCTTGAGCTGTGGTCCAGGTTCCTTCTTATCAGCCATCAGGTTTGTGTGAGAGGCCCTCGCGCTAGTGTTGAAGCCCCTCCCCTTCCCCTTTCCCCATCCGCTCCCTACCTCTACACTCTTCCTCCAGCCCTCCGTCCCTTCCTTCCCCGCTTATTCCCTTCTCGCCCCTTCTTCCTTCCCTGCCTCTGCCAGCTCCCTTCCACCCTCTCGCCCTCCACCTCACCCCCCTGTTTCCGTTCACTATAGACGCGCTCTTTACTTTTCTCTTGTCTTTGATAGCACTATTATGTTACTTGCAGGTGAAATGTATTTTCGCCCACTAGTATGTTTCCATTTATATACATATATATGTATGGGTGGGGTGGGCGGGTAGATTTGAAGGTAGGGTTATGCAATCAAGTGTTTTTTTTTTTTTTTTTTTTTTTGTATAGGAAGATAAGAGAAAGTGGAGGGGTAGTTACAGGAGCAGGATAAAAAAACCAAAGAAGATAATGCCTGAGACGAAGGATAAGAGCAAACGAATTAAATGGAAAGGGATGTGAAGGGGGCAAAGTTAAAAAAAAAAGGAAAGAGGGAAGATGAAAAGGTAAGGGAAGGAACCGAAGAGGATATATCACGACAAGGATAAAGTATCGGACAAGAAGGAGGGAAGATCACTATGGAAGCGAAGATTGAGATGAGAAAATAATTTCGGGGTTACTCTCGTCTTAATCCTCCTCTCTTTCCTCCCTCTTCCATGTACGTCTTACCCCTGCCATTAGTAGATTTATCTCTGCTCTCGACGCCACTTGTTCTCCAGTCTCCCCTGCCTCCTCTCTCTTTCCTCCCTTACCTACTTCTTAAAGTTTATTTTCTCCCCCTTTCGTGCATTATTCCCTCCCTCTCGTGTCCGTATCTCGTGAACACATCGTGAGCAAGTCGTATGCTATCTCCCCTATTTCTCGTCGATCTGTTTTTTGTTCCTCTTTTCCGTCTCGATGCACAATACTTGTATAATTCTCTTCTCTTCGCCCTCCTCCCTTACTCCTTCAACCTCCTCCTCCAAAACCCTTTGACGATGCCTCTTTCGAAGCCTCATTCTTCTCCCTCCTCCCCTCTCCCCTTTCTCCCCTCCTCCTCCTCTCCCTCTTTCTTCCCTCCTCCTCCTCACCTCCTTTCTCCTCCTCCTCACCTTCGTCTCCCCCCTCTTCACCCCCATCCTTTCTTCTTCCTTCACCTTTCTGCACCCTCCGCCGTCCACCCCCCGACCCCTCTGCCCCTCCCTCTTTCTCGCCTCGCCCTCCCTCTGCCTCCCTCGTCCATCCCTCTACCCTCTGCCTCTCTTCTCCCTCTCCCTTCGCCAGCAGTGCCATTGACGGTGATCGGACCTCTAGTAGGTTGTCAGAGAGCCGTGGATCAGGTTGGCGTTATGCTGAGTGCCGCTTAATCGCTTCGACAGCTCTCCTCGCGCCCTCTTTTCCCCTCGCTCGGTGTGTGTGTCCATCGGAACGCTCGTCTTCGAAGCGGTTTTTTTTCCGTTCCGCGCCGTTCGAACCGTTCCGTACGGTTCTCGGTTTTAGGGTTTTTTTTTGTGCTACGGTGTCGTGTGTCGAAATCTCCCAGTGGGTTTGAGGCGTCGGAAAAAAGTGTTTTTTTTCACCCTGGAAAAAAGGGGCGAGTTTGCTTTATCTCCGAATTCTATTTATTTTATTATTTTTTTTTTTTTTTTGTTATATGTATCTTTTGTATCCCTTTTTAGTTTTATTTGATTTCCACTCCTCTTTTTCCTCTTTCCCCCCCTTCTTCCCTATTTCGTGTCTCCCCTAGCACATGTGTGTGATTCTCACGATTTGTGATTTCTACGTCTGGTAATTAGCGGAAGATTTTTTTTCCGTTTCCTTCAAAATCTATTAGTTGAAAAGGAGACAAGAGAGAGAAAATCAAAGACGAACAAGGGAGAGAGAGAGAGAGAGAGAGAGAGAGAGAGAGGAGAGAGAGAGAGAGAGAGAGAGAGAGAGAGAGAGAGAGAGAGAGAGAGAGAGAGATAGCAGTAATAGAGGGAGGCCCTATTCTCTTAAGATTCCATCTTTAAAACCTTCCTGTTGGGACCGGCTATACGAGAGACACAAAAAAACGAGAACAGGATAAGAAAGAGATAGAGATAGTTAAAAGATATCATGATTAAAGAGTAGGGAGAATACTGAGAGAGAGAGAGAGGAGAGAGAGAGAGAGAGAAGAGAGAGGAGAGAGAGAGAGAAGAGAAGAGAGCGAGAGAGAGAGAGAGAGAGAGAGAGAGAGAGAGAGAGAGAGAGAGAGAGAGAAGAAGGGAGAGAGAGAGGAGAGAGAGAGAGAGAGAGAGAGAGAGAGAGAGAGAGAGAGAGAGAGAGAGAGAGAGAGAGAGAGGAGAGAGAGAGAGGCTCCGGAAAGGACGACCAATTACGCGCGGGTCGTTACACTGAAACGCAAATGACTCCTCGAAACTCAAGGAAATAAGTGAAAATTTGTTTTCTATATTTTCTTTTCATTTTTGGTCTGTTAGTTTTAGTCCGCTGTTGGTATTATTATTTGATGTTAGTGATAAAAATGGTGATTGTGATATAAATGATGATAATAGTAAAGATAATGATAGTAATGGTGATGGTAATATAATGATGATTTTATGATATAGTAATGGCAATAAATTGTGATCAATATGATTTTGAGAATTGTAATGGTTATAATGATAGTAATAACCATTAATATTAATATTATTATAATTACTAGAACTACTAATAATATTGTTATTATCATTGTTGTTGATGATATTAATATCCTCATCGTTAAAGTTATCATAACAATTATTTTACGATCATGATCATCATAACTGTCCTTTTTCTTCTTCTCCGTCTTCTTTTCCTTCTTTTTCTGTTTTATGGCCACACCCTGAGGCACAAGCATTTCTGAGCAGTACGTGTTCATGGCAAAGGAAAGCATTAGAGAGGGTGTAAAGGTGTTCCCTGCATGAGTCACCCCCCCCCCCTTTCCTTCTTTTTTCATGGGCAACATAACGTGGAATCGTTGGTTTGATGTTGCTCTGTGTGACCAACATTCTTCATGAGTCTATCTTTCTTCTTCTTCTGCCTTTCTTCTTTTTTTTTTTTCTTTCTTCTCTCTCCTTTTTCTCTTCTGTCCTTTTCTTCTTCGTTTTCTTCTTTCCTATGTTGTTGTTTTTTTCTTCTTCTCCTTAATCTTCTTCTTCTTCGTCTATCTTTCTTATAGTTCGTTAGGGCTTGGAAATAATGTCTAGAAATTTGCGCAAAAAATATATATAGAACATGTTATGGTGACAACGATCATGAAATAGAAACTAAATATATGATATATAAGGGTTTGAATAATATCAATACATTCGAAGATAAAGATGGGAGAGGAATCAATATGTTACATTATTCATTTGATGCTCTGAATGATGCGTTAATTGTCATGATTCAATTTTCACGAGAATATTGATAATGATATCATTGTCATCATCGAAATTATCATTACATTCTTAAATAATTAACACTAACCAATCCTCGTATTCACTGTATAACCATCCGTTATATAAACATAGAAAAAAAAAATACAGAAAAATATATATATAGTTTAACAAAACAGTAAACTTGATTATCCCGACCATAATTTTTATAGATTATCCTCTGTTGTGACAGCAGGCAGCACTTGGCTATGTGTCAGCCCCCGCTTGCTACGGGAGAAGCCAAATAATCGGTTCAAGACATTTTTAGAATCGTAAACGTTTGGCTTCGTCGTTTAGGGTTAAGAGCACGAAGAGTAAAGCCTTAGTTTCGCTTTACATGAATTATCGTTTTATGTCATCACCATCGTTAGAATTATTCATCATTACCAGTCATCATTACTGTCATTATTATTGTTAAAAGGTTTGGTATATTTGAGGAAATTGTAATGATTCTTTATTATTGTTGGCGTTATTTTTTACCACATTATCGTTATCGTAATTATTGTTATTGTTATCATTAGCATTATTTTGGTCAAAATAGGGTAGTTATCTGGATATCCCACCTCCCCACCCGGTTCATTTTTTCGTTAAAAAGCATTCGTTTGGAAACTTAAATATCGTCATCGCATGTTAACCGGCCTTTGTGAGTGATGACATCAAAGAAATAACTCGAAAGCACGCGCCAAAAATAGATAAGTGAATGAAAAATGAAACGACTCTTTTTAAATGTCATCTTTAACGTTCAGCGGGCATTCTCTCCATATTTCATTATTTGTGTTATTGTTGAAATAAAACAATTAAAGTAGTTGTCACATTCATATGATTCGCAATTGGTATTTAAAAAAAAACATTAAGGACGTTGTGTGTGCGTATGTGTGTATGTGTGCCTTTCTGTGTGTGTGTCTGTGTGTGTGTGTGGTGTGTGTCTGTGTATGTGTATGTGTGTGTGTGTGTGTGTGTGTGTGTGTGTGTGTGCGTGAGTGAGTGACTGAGTGTATGTGTGTGTGTGTGTGTGTGTGTGTGTGTGTGTGTGTGTGTGTGTGTGTGCCGCGAAAATACATACATACGTATATACCTACACGTACGTATGCCCGATAGGTAATGCCCACAACCGCCCTTGGAGCCTCCTAGCATTACACCGCAAATCCGGGCCGCGAAGAACCGCCCCAGAGGCTCATCCCGGGCGGCTGGGAGCAATTGCAGTGTCCCGGGGGCGCGCTCGATAAGGAGCCCCCAGTGTCTTCCAGATGATGATGATGGCTTCAACGGTTATTAAAGATGGAGTGAAATATGTGACGCTTATAGTCTCTCGTACTGTCCTCTCGACTTTCATATTCTTTTCGTGCTCTCGCGCTTTTTCACGTCCTTTTTGTGTGTGTGTGTTTCGCTTGGATGTTCTCTCTCGTTGATTTTTCGTTGTTCTCTCTCTCTCTCTCTCTCTTCTCTCTCTTCCTCTATCTATCTATCTACT
>NW_020868818.1:401742-404242 GCF_003789085.1 Penaeus vannamei
AGGAGCTTAGTTCGTTATGGACCAAGAGTTACTTTACAAACAGATTCAGCACCGGAATTCGATGAGGGAAGTCGAAGAAGTACTTTGTGTGCCTAGGAGCTTAGTTCCTAAAGCCCTAGCACTAGTTCACTTAGCACCACTGGGAGGCCATGGGGCAGAAGAAAGGACCAAGTTTCGTGCTAAAAGACTATTCACTTGGCGTGGAATGGACAAGGACATTAGTAGGTATTGTCAACAATGTCTTACATGTCAAAGGTTTAAGGGTAGAGGCCATCCCTTAACTCCTTTAAGAAGGTATCCAGTACCAGAGGAACCTTTTCAGACTCTAGCTATGGACCTGATGGGACCATTTCCCCTTACGGAAGGGGGAAATAAGTACATACTGGTGGTTACGGATTTCCTCACCAGATTTGCGGTAGTGGAAGCACTCCCTGATAAAACCGCAGAGGCAGTAGCTAAGAGTATTTATCCAATATTCCTGCAATATGGAGTCCCAAAGACAGTCTTAACTGACCAAGGAAGGGAATTCAGGAATAAACTTCTAAGATGCATGGCGAAGACCTTAGGGTATGATCATCGTCAGATTTGGCATATCACCCTGCATCAAATGGACTCTGTGAGAGGACAAATCAGCAGGTATTAAGCATCTTACGTGGTCTAGTGGAAGGTAAAGAACACTACTGGGACCAGTATTTAGCAGAGGCACAGTTAGCCTTGAATTCAGCCTATCATAGTGCTATTGGAGATACGCCATACTATGTGATGTTTGGTAGGGATGCCAAAACACCAGCGGAATGGTGGACAAGACCCATCACAAGTTATAGACTACCCAGTGAGGACTTCGTGGCAACACGAACCCGAAGATCTCAAGAAGTCTATGAATATGTGAGAGACAATCTGCTAAGGGCAGCAGATAGACAGTGTCGAACTCGATTGAAGAAATCAAAGGACACTTCACTACGGGAAGGCACAAGAGTTTTTGTGAAAGCCATTAGAAAGAAAGGGGATACAAAATTATCACCCAAATGGGAAGGACCATACCGGGTTACCAAGGAGGTAAAACCCTATGTCTATCAGTTAAGAGACTTGCAAACTAGGGGAGTTTAGAGAAGTCCATTTGGAAAATATGAAGGTGGCTTTGGAAGCAACCATACCAAGAGCACTAGCTCCAGAGCTAGGAGACCATATCCGGAGATGAGACCAGACGAGGAGTCTATCATCCCTGAAGGCAGTCCGAGGAAGAAGACGAAAGGGAAATGGAGTACTTATGAATTATCCTAGACCAGTTGGCGATGGAGCCGAAACGGTGCAAAGGACGGAAGCTCAACCTTCATGGAAGAGGATGAGGGACCGGATGTAATTGTGGAGGATGAATTCAATAAAGAGTCTATTCCAGGAACAGCCAATAATTGTTGTAAGATGAGAATGGATATCACAAACAATACAGATTCCAACAATGCTTCTGCAAATAACGCTGAGGGCGAAAGCAGAATGAATGATGGAATGAATGAAACTCATGGGAGGAATGTTAGTTCTGAGCATGCGGGTAGGGAACCTATGCATGGGAGACGTACTAGCGGACGTACAAAGTATGGACCCGGATATTATGCACGGTTGCACGAGGGACCCAGTAGAACTAACCATAACTAGACATGATCACATATGACCACATGACACACCAACACGTATTTTACATAAACATTTTGTTGGAAAGGACGTGGTGGTTACCAACATGGAATTAAAATGTTATGCTTCTTGCAGATATTGAACCATGTTGGGAGGGATGTGCATGCTGATCCTGGGAGCCTGCCTGTGGATGGTTTGTCAGGCGGAGAGCAATCCACCTCTTCTTCGGCCGGGGGTAGCCCTTATTAGAAGAGAGGAGAAGGTTCTCACCGAGAATATCCACTGGAAGGTTGTGCAATATCAAGACCTAGGACCCATTTCCGAGACTCTGGAACGGCTCAAGACGTCACTAGAAGTAATATCTACCGTCGTCAAGAGAGAAAACTCTTCAGCTCATGGAGAAGCTAGAATGCGTTTAGTCGGGCATAGACTGGCGTTTATGACCAAAGGTTTCAGAGAGGTTTTAACGGGTGTTAAAGAGAGCCAACATTGTAAAAGTCGGGTGAAAAGAAGCCTATTTGACGGGGTTGGAAGACTTCTTCATTCGATGTTTGGACTCTTAGATGACCGTGGGGCTGAGGTTAAACGTTTAGGAGCTCAAACGGTGGCTATAAAACATCATTTATCACAGCAGTTTACTGTGTTAAAGGATATGGCCAATACACTTGACTTAACAACTAAGGAGGTTGCACGGCTCGACTCTCATGTAAGGAAACTTTCACTTGATTTGAATAGGCAAATTGGGGAGGTTAATTGGGAGGTTCAGTGGAATGAAAAAATGGATAATTTGGAAGCCATTATCGGGTCACTTGATAAGGAAGTTCAGCGGGCTTGTGAGGTCATATTAATGGCATTGACAGGTCACGTGTCTCCT
>NW_020868818.1:426574-429074 GCF_003789085.1 Penaeus vannamei
GTTAATTTGTGTTCTCACTTCAGAACGATTCGTTTTAGTTATTCTAGTAGTAGTTACGTGTATCAAATGCCCTCAGTAGAAGCGTGTATTTTGTGAGAAGACCGTCAGTATCGGTTCGCATGGATAATGTCAAAAATGCATTATTGCTGGGGATTCTAATTAACTTGTAAAAGTTGCATCAAAAAAAGTTTGAGAATCCCTGGCATATGGCATCAATGCAAGAGATAGGAAAAAGTAATAGGAAGACACAAGGATCTCGTATAATATTGCATTTCAATATACTTACAGTAATAAAGGATTTTTTGATAAAAGCAGTCATTACACATTCAGGGTGAACACTGGTTTCACTTCACTATTACCCTATAATCCTGTACCAGCAGTTACCAGCACTTGCACAAGAAATAATTATATGAAAATGTCTATAAAAAAGAAAAATCAATGCCCCTATTCTCAAAAATTGTAGTTTTGTGTCAGGCAAAGTTTAAAAAATGAGATCGTATGAAGTAACAAATACTATTGTATTCCTCTTTGTTCAACATTCAACCTGGCATTCTCACAATTCTCTAAAACAGCAATGGAATGGTTGATGGTTGAAACAAATAAATATGATGACATCAAAAATCCTATAACACTATGGTAAAGATTAATGATCATGACATCATTTAGATGTCAAAGGGTATTGTTGTATAGTTTAGTTGAGAGAAGAGTAGTAGAGAAAAAAAGAGTTAATGAAATTAAGTGATTAGTTTCAAGAGGTGATTAAATCAATGTGGTCTGACAGGAGGGAAGCAAGAGAGGTGGGAGTCAATGAGGAGAAATTGTGGTGGGAGTAGAGAAAGTAATTCCAGTGTCTGAGACATGAGGTCAGGGGAAGGTAAGAAGATAGAAGAATATCATGAGGGGAAAGATAGGTAGGGGCACTGCTGTGACAGAATGGAGTCACGTGAGAAAGGTATCATGAAAGGATAATGGGGACAGAAGGGGGGATGGTGCAGATGGAGAAGGGCAGGATGAGATGTGTTGGAAGAAAGTGGGAGTTTTAGATGTTTTCAATAGTTTCTGGAGGGGAGTTGAGGTCTGAGACAGAGGCAGATGTCCCAGGAGCAGAGGAACATGTAGGTGTAGAAGAGAATGTTGTAAGAAAAGATGAGGTGGAACATTTAGATTGCCTGATGCAACAGGTAAAGTAAGAAGTAGGGGTAAGCACCAGGGAAGTGGCAGAGATTGCAATATCTGGATTTAGAAAGAATAATACATTATGGGAAATGCCACAACCTGGCAGGATGGCCCAAACGTTAACACTTCTATATTGACGAGGAAAGGCTCGGTATGGTTTGACAGGGTAGGACTATACGAATGTAAACTCTATGGGAGGAATGTCAAAGGAAGGTAATCTTAGTAATGTTGGTTTATGACAGAGACAGCAGTCTCTGGGAGGAATAGTGTAGCAGTGTACGGATACTGCAACTTAGTCAATGAGGCATACAAGAAGTTCATTTTCAGTCTGACTAATCCTTGTTGTTCAGGACAGTCAGCCAGGGAGATGGAAACAGTTCCAGTACAGGTTTTAAGGAAGAACTGAGGCCTGTCAGGGTAGATAATGCATGAGTCTGATATAACTATTATATTAGACATGGTCGATTGCAATGGCTGTGGAGAGAAACTCTGCCTACTTGTTTTTGGACATCGTTGGAAAAGAAGGGTCTTGTCAGGCTGAGGGGATGAGGGGGATTACAGAGATTCGATTCCACTTGGCTGAGCTAAAATAGGTGGAAGTAGGACGACGACATGAAGAAGAGGCAGTGGTGTGGAATGAGGTTGTACTGTGGGTGGTGGACTGTTATTATGTAGTGTAGTAATAAGAACAAATGGGGTAGAAATAAAGAAAACTGTACAGGAGATGGCGTGTATGATGGGATAAAGAAGGGATGTCTTGAAATGGTTGGGTTTCGAAATAGATAAAGTTGACAGTAAGCACTGAGGAGTAGTAGTATCAGTGGTTGGAGCCGATTTACAAAGACTATACCGTGTCCATGGTTTCCAGAGGCAGTTCAGGACTGACGCAGTGACTACTTTTTATCTTTCAGCATAGCTATTACACCTAAGGAGTGGAAAGAGATTGAGCAAAAATTGGTTGAGCATAGGGCTGAAACCCAAGTTTGGGGCAATCCCCAACACTGAGATCCAGTTCTCATCTCTTGTACACCCCCCTACCCACCACCACTGATAATAACGGGCCTGGGATGGAAGGGGGGAGGGGCACTAGTAGAAGGAAAATTGTTTAGTCTAATTGTACACAATAAACAAGTATAATAAGATAAACACTTGACATGCTATATAAAAAAGAACCTTTCTGTGAAAACAATATGTGAGACTTTACACAGCTTACCTTAAGCGTGGTGAACATAAGGCCGAGTTCCCCGAGCAGGCTCCAGCTACCGGCGCCACCACCGCCATCATCCAGTAAATCTTCAACAAGGCGGATCTCAGCCCCGAGGTG
>NW_020868818.1:438551-441051 GCF_003789085.1 Penaeus vannamei
CACACACACACACACACACACACACACACACACACCACACACACACCTCTATCACTGTCACTCACACTCACACAACACACACACTCCACACACATTCTCACACACACTCTCTCTTCTCTCTCTCTCACACCACACACACACAACAACACACACACACACACACACACACACACACACACCACACACACACACAACACACACACACACACACACACGCACACACACACACACCACACAGACACACACACACACACACACACACACCCACACACACACACACACACACACACACACACAACACACACACTCTCTCTCTCTTCTCACTGTCACTCACACTCACGCACACACATACACACACGCACACACCCGACTATTAGAGGTCATTCGAATGCTTCGTCTCTTCAGGAAAATTCTGGTTAGAGGATATCCCAGAACGAGGGAAGGCCAGTCCTGGCACAGAACCGCCGCGCCCCTCGAGCCTGACCCTGGCACCTTCACCAGCTAAGGAGGGTCACTTCAGCGATGCCATCGAGACACTCCAGCTGCTATCCACAGCATTCTCTCCGAGGGACAAACTTGCCGTCATCCAGAAGACTTTCGAGTGCATAAACGAGGTAAGCCTGTTCTTTCATAACCTCAAAGGGGATGTCTTAAATAATGAAGATAACGAAACTATAGAAAGATCCCTTGTTTTTGTCTTGCAGCGCGCTGTGGCACGTCTGGGACGGTTGTTTCAATGGACAATGGACGACCTTTTCCCTGTGATGCAATTTGTGGTCGTGCGTTCCCGCATCCAGCACCTCGGGGCTGAGATCCGCCTTGTTGAAGATTTACTGGATGATGGCGGTGGTGGCGCCGGTAGCTGGAGCCTGCTCGGGAACTCGCCTTATGTTCACCACGCTTAAGGTAAGCTGTGTAAAGTCTCACATATTGTTTTCACAGAAAGGTTCTTTTTTATATAGCATGTCAAGTGTTTATCTTATTATACTTGTTTATTGTGTACAATTAGACTAAACAATTTTCCTTCTACTAGTGCCCCTCCCCCCTTCCATCCCAGGCCCGTTATTATCAGTGGTGGTGGTAGGGGGGTGTACAAGAGATGAGAACTGGATCTCAGTGTTGGGGATTGCCCCAAACTTGGGTTTCAGCCCTATGCTCAACCAATTTTTGCTCAATCTCTTTCCACTCCTTAGGTGTAATAGCTATGCTGAAAGATAAAAAGTAGTCACTGCGTCAGTCCTGAACTGCCTCTGGAAACCATGGACACGGTATAGTCTTTGTAAATCGGCTCCAACCACTGATACTACTACTCCTCAGTGCTTACTGTCAACTTTATCTATTTCGAAACCCAACCATTTCAAGACATCCCTTCTTTATCCCATCATACACGCCATCTCCTGTACAGTTTCTTTATTTCTTACCCCATTGTTTATTACTACACTACATAATAACAGTCCACCACCCACAGTACAACCTCATTCCACACCACTGCCTCTTCTTCATGTCGTCGTCCTACTTCCACCTATTTTAGCTCAGCCAAGTGGAATCGAATCTCTGTAATCCCCCTCATCCCCTCAGCCTGACAAGACCCTTCTTTTCCAACGATGTCCAAAAACAAGTAGGCAGAGTTTCTCTCCACAGCCATTGCAATCGACCATGTCTAATATAATAGTTATATCAGACTCATGCATTATCTACCCTGACAGGCCTCAGTTCTTCCTTAAAACCTGTACTGGAACTGTTTCCATCTCCCTGGCTGACTGTCCTGAACAACAAGGATTAGTCAGACTGAAAATGAACTTCTTGTATGCCTCATTGACTAAGTTGCAGTATCCGTACACTGCTATACTATTCCTCCCAGAGACTGCTGTCTCTGTCATAAACCAACATTACTAAGATTACCTTCCTTTGACATTTCCTCCCCATAGAGTTTACATTCGTATAGTCCTACCCTGTCAAACCATACCGAGCCTTTCCTCGTCAATATAGAAGTGTTAACGTTTGGGCCATCCTGCCAGGTTGTGGCATTTCCCATAATGTATTATTCTTTCTAAATCCAGATATTGCAATCTCTGCCACTTCCCTGGTGCTTACCCCTACTTCTTACTTTACCTGTTGCATCAGGCAATCTAAATGTTCCACCTCATCTTTTCTTACAACATTCTCTTCTACACCTACATGTTCCTCTGCTCCTGGGACATCTGCCTCTGTCTCAGACCTCAACTCCCCTCCAGAAACTATTGAAAACATCTAAAACTCCCACTTTCTTCCAACACATCTCATCCTGCCCTTCTCCATCTGCACCATCCCCCCTTCTGTCCCCATTATCCTTTCATGATACCTTTCTCACGTGACTCCATTCTGTCACAGCAGTGCCCCTACCCTAGATCTTTCCCCTCATGATATTCTTCCTGTTAATTTACCTCTTTCCCCTGACATCATGTCTCAGACACTGGATTTTTCTCCTACTTCTCTGACTCCCACCTCTACCACTATTGCT
>NW_020868818.1:468890-476390 GCF_003789085.1 Penaeus vannamei
GAAAACACCTGACTTGAAAGGAGAAACACCCACTTGCAAGAGCTGACTTGCAGAGAAACACCTGACTTGCAAGAGAAAACCTGACTTGCAAGAGAACACCTCACTTGCAAGAGAACACCTGACTTGCAAGGAACACCTGACTTGCAAGAGAAACACCTCACTTGAAGGAGAAACGACTTGCAAGAGAAACACCTCACTTGCAGAGAAACACCTCACTGCAAGGAGAAACACCGACTTGCAAGAGAAAACACCTCACTTGCAAGAGAAACACCTCACTTGCAAGAGAAACACCTTGACTTGCAAGAGAAACACCTGACTTGCAAGGAGAAACACCTGCAAGAAACACCTCAACTTGCAAGAGAAACACCTCAAGGAGAAAACACCTCACAAGAAACACCTCACTTGCAAGAGAACACCTCACTTGCAAGAGAAACACCTGACTTGCAAGAGAAACACCTCTTGCAAGAGAAAACCTCCTTGCAAGAGGAAACACCTCACTTGCAAGAGAACAACCTCACTTGCAAGAGAAACACCTCACTTGCAAGAGAAAAACACCACTTGCAAGAGAAACACCTCATTGCAAGAGAGAAAACACCTCACTTGCAAGAGAAACACCTGACTTGCAAGAGAAACACCTCACTTGCAAGAGAAACACCTCACTTGCAAGAGAAACACCTCACTTGCAAGAGAAACACCTCACTTGCAAGAGAAACACCTGACTTGCAAGAGAAACACCTCACTTGCAAGAGAAACACTCACCTTGCAAGAGGAAACAACCTCACTTGCAAGAGAAACACCTGACTTGCAAGAGAAACACCTCACTTGCAAAGAGAAACACCTGACTTGCAAGAGAAACACCTGACTTGCAAGAGAAACACCTCACTTGCAAGAGAAACACCTCACTTGCAAGAGAAACACCTCACTTGCAAGAGAAACACCTCACTTGCAAGAGGAACACCTCACTTGCAAGAGAAACACCTCACTTGCAAGAGAAACACCTCACTTGCAAGAGAACACCTCACTTGCAAGGAAACACCTCACTTGCAAGAGAAACACCTTGCAAGAGAAAACACACTGCAAGAGAAACACACTTCACTGCCAAGAGAAAACACCTCACTCCTAGACTTGCAAAAGAAACACCTGACTTGCAAGAGAAACACCTGACTTGGAGAACACACTTGCAAGAGAACACCTTGCAAGAGAAACACCTCACTTGCAAGAGAAACACCTCACTTGCAAGAGAAACACCTCACTTGCAAGAGAAACACCTCACTTGCAAGAGAAACACAACACACTCACTTGCAAGAGAAACACCTCACTTGCAAAGGAAACACCTGACTTGCAAGAGACACACTCACTTGCAAGAGAAAACACCTCATTTGCAAGAGAAACACCTCACTTGCAAGAGAGAACACCTCACTTGCAAGAGAAACACCTGACTTGCAAGAAAAACCCTCACTTGCAAGAGAAACACCTCACTTGCAAGAGAAACACCTCACTTGCAGAGAAAACACCTTCTGAACTTGCAAGCACCTCACTTGCAAGAGAAACACCTCACTTGCAAGAAGAAACACCTCACTTGCAAGAGAAACAACCTCACTTGCAAGAGCACCTGACTTGAGAGAAACACCTCACTTGCCAAGAGAAAACACCTCCTTGCAAGAGAAACACCTCACTTGCAAGAGAAACACTTTGACTTGCAAGAGAAACACCTCACTTGCAAGAGAAACACCTCACTTGCAGAGAGAACACCTGACTTGCAAGAGAAACACCACTTGCAAGAGAGAAACACCTCACTTGCAAGAGAAACACCTCACTTGCAAGAGAAACACCTGACTTGCAAGAGAAACACCTCACTTGCAAGAGAAACACCTGACTTGCAAGAGAAACACCTGAATTGCAAGAGAGAAACACCTGACTTGCAAGAGAAACACCTCGACTTGCAGAGAAACACCTCACTTGCAAGAGAAACACCTCTCACTTGCAAGAGAAACACCTGACTTGCAAGAGAAACACCTCACTTTGCAGAGAAACACCTCACTTGCAAGAGAAACACCTCACTTGCAAGAGAAACACCTCACTTGCAAGAGAAACACCTGACTTGCAAGAGAAACACCTCACTTGCAAGAGAAACACCTTCATTGCAAGAGAAACACCTCACTTGCAAGAAAACACCTCACTTGCAAGAGAAACACCTGACTTGCAAGAAGAAAACTCACTTGCAGGAAACTGACTTGCAAGAGAAAACACCTCACTTGCAAGAGAAACACCTCACTTGCAAGGAAACACATGACTTGCAAGAGAAAAACCTCACTTGCAAGAGAACACCTGACTTGCAGAGAAACACTCACTTGCAAGAGAGAAACACCTGACTTGCAAGAGAAACACTTCACTTGCAAGAGAAACACCTCACTTGCAAAGAGGAACACCTCACTTGCAGAGAAACACCTCACTTGCAGAGAAAACACCTCAAGGAGAAACACCTCACTTGCAGAGAAACACCCTCACTTGCAAGAGAAACCTCATTGCAGAGAAACACCTCACTTGCAAGAGAAACACCTTCACTTGCAAGAGAAACACCTCACTTGCAGAGAAACACCTCACTTGCAAGAGAAACACCTCACTTGCAACTTGCAAGAGAAACACCGACTCTACAAGAAACACCTTCACTTGCAGAGAAACACTGATTGCAAGCAAGAGAAACCACCACCTCACTTGCAAGAGAAAACACTGACTTGCAAGAGAAACACCTGACTTGCAAGAGAAACACAACTTGCCAAGAGAACACCTGACTTGCAAGCAACCCCACTTGCAAGAGAAAACACCTCACTGCAACCTCACTTGCAAGAGAAAACACCTCACTTGCAAGAGAAACACCTCACTTGCAAGAGAACACATTCAACTTGCAAGAGAAACACCTCACTTGCAAGAGAAAAACACCTGACTTGCAAGAGAAACACCTGACTTGCAAAGAGAAACACCTGACTTGCAAGGAAACACCTCACTTGCAAGAGAAACACCTCACTTTGCAAGAGAAACACCTCACTTTGAGAAACACCTCATTGCAAGAAACACCCTCACTTGCAAGAGAAACAACTGCAGGAACTTGCAGGAACACCTCACTTTGCACAAGAAGAAAACACCTCACTTGCAAGAGAAACACCTGACTTGCAAGAGAAACACCTCACTTGCAAGAGAAACACCTGACTTGCAAGAGAAACACCTCACTTGCAGAGCACTTGCAGAGAAACACCTCACTTGCAAGAGAAACACCTCAAAAGAAAAACTCACTTGCAAGAGAAACACCTCACTTGCAAGAGAAAACACCACTTGAGAGAAACACCTCACTTGCAAGAAACACCTCACTTGCAAGAGAACCTGACTTGCAAGAAGAAACACTCACTTGCAAGAGGAACACAAGCAAGAAACACCTCACTTGCAAGAGAAACACCTCACTTGCAAGAGAAACACCTCACTTGCAAGAGAAACACCTCACTTGCAAGAGAAACACCTCACTTGCAAGAGAAACACCTGACTTGCAAGAGAAACATCTTTTAAATTACGATTTCCTGATTAATTCCTTTCTGTATTGCACGAATATCTGTTCACTTAGTAACAGTAAACACTTAGATGGATGTCTAGGCCTTTGTTCACACACAAAAGAGAAGATAAACAGGCCAAGGAAACTGAAGCCTGAATGACATTATTATTTTTTTATTTATTTCAGTCGAGGAAAATGAGCTGAAGGGTGAAATTCAGGTGGAAATCATTTCACAGAAAGCTCTTACGGTTTTTTCTCTCTTTCATCGCGTTCCCCTCATTAGCCGGGAAGCTTTCAGACTTGCGGGAAGAAATGCATTCGGGAAAAGGTGTAAAAAGACTGATAGTTGTGATAATGATGATGGTAATGAATAGTGAAGATAGATACTATGATAATAATAGATAATAGTGAAGATAGATAATAATGAAGATAGATAATAGTGAAGATAGATAATGGTAATGAATAGTGAAGATAGATATGAAGATAGGGATAGTGAAGATGATGATAACGATGATGACTGTAATAATCATAGTGATAATGAAAATGATACTAATAGTGAGGATAATTCTAATACTATTCTCTTCTCATTATTTTTATTGGTAAGAATGCTCATACTGCTAAAGAAGATAGTAATGATGAATAGGTCAATGGAAATGACAATAATGATAATGAGAGCATGGATAATGATATATAATAATGATAATAGTAATAATAATAATGATAATAATAATAATAATAATAATAATAATAATAATAATTATAATAATAATAATAATAATAATAATAATAATAATAATGATTATAACAATAATAATGATGATGATGATGACCATGATGATGATAATGATGATAACAATAATAATATGAAAATAAAAAACAACCATTAACAATAAGGATAATAGTAATAATGATAATACGAATGAAAATGTAAAAGCAGCTGTAATGATGATGATAATAATAACAGTAATTATATAAGATCATAATCAAAGAAGTAATTAAGAATAGGAGTGAAAATGAAAATGATGAGAGTCATGATCATTAAGATTACAATGATAACCATGGTGATAGTGATTTCAAAAAATAATTACATTTATGAAAAGGTAACAAAACCACTGGTACAGCCAGCAAAACAAATTCAAAATGTAATAAAAAAAAAAAAAAAAAAAAAAAAAAAAAAATATATAATAAATATATAATATATATATATATATATACAATAAACAAATTCAAGATGTAATAAAAAATGTAAAAAAATATATATAAAAAACAATAAAAGCCATTTTCATCGTTGCATATTTGGGTCAAGCGAGTAAAAAAAAGATTCCACACAAAGCCTTCTGTAAATTTAATTTGCCATCGTTGAGTTCAGGAATTGTAATGGAAATTTACAAGTACATGTACACACACATAGACAGAATATGTGTCATCATCATCATCATAATCAATTCATCATTATTATAACATTGTTATTACCGTCATCATTATTATCATAATAAAGATGATGGTAACAATGATACGATAGTGATAACAATGATGATAAACATGAAAATTATAATTATTATTATATTGATAATAATGATCATTATTATCATCTTTACTATTATCATCATTATGATAATCACAGTAAGAGTAACGATTACTGTTGTTGTCATTAACAACATTTATCATCATTATCATTTTTTATTTTATTACTACCCTTATTGTTATTATCATTACTATTGCTACTATTACCATTAATGTTATCATTATTTGTATCTTTCCTTTCATTATTATTATTATTATTATTATCATTATTATTATCATGATTATTATCATATTTTTATAATATTATATTATTGTTATAATCATTATCATTTTCGTTATTATTACTATTTTCATTATTATTATTATTAGTGGTAGTAGTAATAGTAGTAATAGTGCTATTATTATTACTATTCTCATTTTACTATAATCATTATTATTACTATTAGTATGATTATTACTATCATCATCATCATCATTATTATCAATGTTATTATTATTATTATTGTTATCATTATTACCATAATATTGATTGTAATGATTATTATCTTCGCTATTATTTTCCTCATTATTATTATAATCATTATTATAATTTTGATAATTATAATTGTTACTATTATTATCATCATTGTTGTTAGTATATCCTCCGCCAAAGAGGTTATATTTTCGGTGTGTTGGTTATTTGGTCAATAACATTCGCGATAACAAAAAAAAAGTTATGAACATTTTACAACCAAAAAAAATGAACAGTTATGAAAAATTTAGTTATGAACATTATGTTTTATTTTTTATTTTACAACCAAAAAAAAGTTTTATGAACAGATTTTTATGAAAATTTTACAACCAACCAAAAAAAGTTATGAACAGATTTTTATGAAAATTTTACAACCAAAAAAAGTTATGAACAGATTTTTATGAAAATTTTACAACCAAAAAAAAGTTATGAACAGATTTTTATGAAAATTTTACAACCAAAAAAAGTTATGAAACAGATTTTTATGAAAATTTTACAACCAAAAAAAAATGAACAGATTTTTATGAAAATTTTACAAAAAAAAAAAAGTTATGAACAGATTTTTATGAACATTTTACAACCAAAAAAAAGTTATGAACAGATTTTTATGAAAATTTTACAACCAAAAAAGTTATGAACAGATTTTTATGAAAATTTTACCAGAGGTGTGTCTTAGCCCAATTTAGATGCCATTAATTTTCGCGGTGATCCAATCATGATTTTTTTCTAATGATTTTAATTAGCTGCCGCGATGTATATATTTCTTATAATATATATTTTAATAATTTATATATTATAATAACTGTTATTATCATCACCTCATTACCTTTACTACCATCGCCAAGGAGGGTATGTTTACGGACGTCACGTGACCAGTGTACTTATGAAAAAGGTGATTTTATTGTACTTCTTAAACTGTCAATATCTTTTATTGCATCGGTGACTCTACTGCCTTGGCGGAGGTATGCGCTCTCTGAGTGCTTACAGTTATCAAAATTCGATTAGACATAAAGAAAGGAAGAAAGAAACACGAAGAAGGATAAGAGAAAGTTGTGTCAAAAGGAAGTTGTTATCATTCGAGTACAAAATATGTGGCATTTTGCTCATCAATTGCTTTTTTCGAGAAGGAGGGAGGAAAGGGAGGGAGCGAGGAAAAGGGAAGAAAGGAGGGAGGAGGAGAGGGAGGGAGCGAAAGGGAGGGAGCGAGGAGAAAGGGAGGGAGCGGGAGGAGGAGAAAGGGAGGGAGCGAGGGAAAGGGAGAGGAGGAAAGGGAGGGACGAGGAAATAGAAAGCGCTGAAGGAGGGAGGAAGGAAGGGAGCAAAGAGGGAGGGAGTGAGGGAGGAAGGAGGACGGGGCAAATAGTGAGAAGGAAATTTCTGACGGAGGGAGGGAGGGAGAGTAGAAAACTGAGTGAGTGAAGGAGGAAGAAAGGGAAGAAGTGCCGAGAGAGTGAAGATGGAGGAAGGAGGGTGAGAGGAGACACTGAATGAAGAAGAGAGGAAGGGACGAAAAACTGAAGGAGTTAAGGGAATGAGTAAGGGAGAAAACGCTTGAGGAAGAAAGATGAAACACCGATGAAACATCTCTATCTCTCTCTCTCTCTCGTCTCCTTCTCTCTCTCTTCTCCTCTCTCTCTCTCTCTCTCTCTCTCTCTCTCTCTCTCTCTCATTCTCATCCTCTCTCTCTCTCTCTCTCTCTCTCTCTCTCTCTTTCTTTCTCTCCATCTCTCTCTCTCTCTCTCTCTCTCTCTCTCTCTGTATTCTCTCTCTCTCTCTCTCTCTCTCTCTCGTCTCTCTCATGCTCTCTTTATGATTCTTGTGGTAGTGGGTGTGGAATGTTGTGGTGTGTGGTGTGTCTGTGTGTGTGTGTTTATGCATATTAGCTCTATATGTGTGTGTTTGCAGTAGAAGACACTTTAAACAA
>NW_020868818.1:511390-526390 GCF_003789085.1 Penaeus vannamei
GAGGAAGGAGGGAGGAGGCGAGAGAGGAGGGAGAAGGGAGGAGGCGAGAGAGGAGGAAGGTGGGAGGAGGCGAGAAGAGGAAAGGAGGAGAGGAGGCGAGAGAGGAGAAGAGGGAGAAGAGCGAGGGGAGGAGGAAGGAGGGAGGAGGCGAGAGAGGAGGAAGGAGGGAGGGAGGCGAAAGGAGGAGGGGGAGGAGGGAGGAAGAGGAGGAGGAAGGAAGAGGAGGCAGGAGGGAGGGCGAGGGAGGGGCGAGAGAGGAGGAAGGAAGGAGGGGGCGAGAGAGGAGGAAGGAAGGAGGGGGGGCGGAGGCGAGGGAGGAAGGGAGAGGAGGAGGCGAGGGAGGAAGGAGGAGGCGAGGAGAGGCGAGAGAGAAGGAGGAGGCGAAGGGAGGAAGGAGGAGGCGAGGAGAGAGGAAGGAAGGAGGCGAGGGAGGAAGGAGGAGGCGAGAGAGGAGGAGGAGGCGAGGGGAGGAAGGAGGAGGGAGGGAGGAAGAGGAAGGAGGCGAGAGAGGAGGGAGGAGGCGGGCGAGCGGAGGGAGGGGGGGGGGGGGGGTTAGTGAGCGAAATAAACACGAGATTCATTTTCTTGTTACCGGCGACACGGGATTTGGCAGTCACTTTCATGGCTTGTTTTGCACGGGGGGATAATAGTGCCATAAAACATGTCTCGCATTACGGGTGTTTTGATGTTGAATGAAAGTCTGGTTTGCGATTTGTTTCTACTTTTGAGATTTGCAAAGATATTAATGTTTCCTTATACTGTAATTGTGTTAACGAAGAAAATACACACACAACGATGATAACATTAGTAAATAAAAAAAATAAATCAGTGAGGTTTTCACGTCAGTAGAAAAAAAAAATAATAACCAGAAGACACAAAGATGATTGTCTATGTAGAAAAAAATACGCCAAATTATTTGCAGAACCGAAGCTATATTTCGAACTTATCGGTGGGACAAGACAAGAAAACTCTATATATCAGGAGAAAATATGTTTCCCAGTGGTGAAATAATGAAGATTAATGCGTCAGACCCTGAATTGGTTGGAGTTGTGGCGTCCTTTTTGGATCTCATTTATAACTAATATCACAGTATAATTAAGGCACATAAATGCTAAGTGTGCAGATACATAAAAAAAAAAAAACATAAACAGTGGGAAGGTACACTGGGAATGGGGGAGGAGCACGGGAGTGGGGAGGTGCACAAGGAGTAGGGAGACGCTTAGGGAGGGGGTAGGTGCACAGGGAGTGGGGAGCTGTACAGGGAATGAAAAGGTGTACATTGGGGTGAGAGAGTACATAGAGAGTTTACACGGGGAGTGGGGAGGAGCACGGGGAGTGGGAAGACGCTCAGGGAGTACAGGGAATGGAGAGATGCACAGGGTATGAGGTGTACATTGGGGTGAGGGAGTACATAGAGAGTGGGGAGTTACACGGGGAGTGGGGAGGTGCACAGGGGGTGGGGAGGAGAGAGGAACGCTCCACTCTTGCGGCCAGAGCACAGCTGATCAAGTTAGGGTACTTAAAATAGAATAAAAGAATGGATGAACAAGGTGGATAGAACTTGACGATAATGACGACAATGAAGAGGACAACGCTCTTAGACGCACACACGCCAGGACACACATATTTATACGAATATATATATATATATATATATATATATATATATATATATTATATATATATATATATATATATATATATATATATATATATGTATATAATATATATATATATATATATATATATATATAATATATATATATATATATATATATATATATATATATATATGTATACATTATACATACATACATACATACTTATATATATATATATATATATATATATATATATATATATATATATATATATATATATATATATATATATATATATATATATATATATATATATATATATATATATATATATATATATATATATATATATATATATAATATATATATATATATATATATATATATATTATATATATATATATATATATATATATATATATATATATATATATATATATATATATATATATATATATATATATATATATATATATATATATATATATATATATATATATATATATATATATATATATATATATATATATATATATATATATATATATATGTATATATATATATATATTATATATATATATATAATATATATATATATATATATATATATATATGTATGTATGTGTATATATGTGTGTGTGTGTGTGTGTGTGTGTGTGTGTGTGTGTGTGTGTGTGAATAGATGGATTAACAGCATTAAAGATAAAAAGACAGATAGATAGATAGATAAGCTAGCTATCCAGATAGAGAGATACAGATACACACACATATAGGTAGACAGACATGGATGAATATAGACAGACATATAGAACTCTGATTTGACAGATAAATATAAATAGACAAATAAAGATACAGATAAAGATATAGATAGACAAAGAAATAAAGAGATAAAGATATAGATAGACAGAGAAATAAAGAGATAAAGATATAGATAGACAGAGAAATAAAGAGATAAAGATATAGATAGACAGAGAAATAAAGAGATAAAGAGATAGAAAGAGAGAGATAGACTATAGATATAGATAGACAGAGAAATAAAGAGATAAAGATATAGATAGACAGAGAAATAAAGAGATAAAGATAGATAAATTTGAACATAAGCTACTGGCCTAATGACTCCATCTCTTTGCACAGTAAAGTGAACAGACAACAAGGTCATTGAGAATATTTTCCTCGCTGAAATGAACTCTTGACCTCGTCGATCTTAAAGTATGACCTGATCTCGGATCCCTTCAGAGAAAGTCATGCCTGACGCTGTAAATGAATTCAAAACTTGATATTAATAATGATAATAACGATAAAGAAAATAGCAATAATATAAGTAAATGCTGATAATGACACATGATGATTAACAATAATAAACGTATGATAATAACGATAAAGAAAATAGCAATAATATAAGTAAATGATGAATGACATTAATGATGATGATAACAATAATAAACGTAATGATAATAACAAATAGCAATAATATAAGTAAATGATGATAATGACATTAATGATGATGATAACAATAATAAACGTAATGATAATAACGATAAAGAAAATAGCAATAATATAAGTAAATGATGATAATGACATTAATGATGATGATAACAATAATAAACGTAATAATAATAACGATAAAGAAAATAGCAATAATATAAGTAAATGATGATAATGACATTAATGATGATGATAACAATAATAAACGTAATGATAATAACGATAATGACAATAGCAATGTGGAATGATGATAATGACATTAATGTTAATTATAACAATAGTAAAAGTAATGATCATAATAATAATATTAATAGTGAAAACAATGATAAAAGTAATGATAAGAATAAAAATGACAATACTGATAATAATAATGATAATGTTAATAGTAATAATTATAATAATAATAATAGTAACAATAATATTAGTAAAAGTAATGATAACAACAAAATTATCAGTAGCGATAGCAATAATGATAATATTAATAACAGTAATAATAATGATAATGATAATAATGATTATAATAATGATAAAAATAACTATGATAACGATGATGATAATGGTATTAGTAATGGTGATGATGTTAAGGACAATGATAATGAAGATAATAATGATGATTATAATGATAATAATAATAATGATAATAAAGATAACAATAATAACGATACTGATGATGATGATGATAATGATGATGATGATGATGATGATAATAATTGATAATAATAATGATAATAATAGTAATAGTAATAATAATAGTAATAATAATGATGATGATGATAATAATAATAATAATAATAATAATAATAATAATAATAATAATAATAATAACCATCATCATTATTATTATCATTATCTTTATTTATATCATTACTATAATAATCATAATCATTATTATGTTATCATCATCATCATTATTACTATTGTTATCATAATTTTCGTCACTATTATTATTATCATCATCATTATTATTATTATCATCATCATTATTATTATCATTATTGTTATTGTCATCATCATTATTATTATTACCATATTTTTTATTATCATCATTATTATTATTTATTTTTTTATTAATCATTATTATTATTACCATATTTTTTATTATCATCATTATTATTGTCATTATCATTATCATAATTACTATTATCATAATGATGATGATTATGATGATTATAACAACAATAATGATAATAATAATGACAGTGATAAGGATGATAATGATACCGATGATAATAATGGTAATACAATTGTTACTATTATCATTATTACAATAATTTTCATTACTATTATCATCATCATTATTACTTTTATTATTACTCCGATGATAATAATGATAATACAGTTGCTACAGTTATCATTATTACAATCATTATCATTATTATCATCATCATTATCATTATCATCATTACCATTATGATGATGATAATAATAATAACAATAACGGTAATGACAGTAATGTCCACTCAAACAAAGCACAAGCGTGTCTGTGTGCAAGTGAACTGGGAAGGCAATTGTCGTAGAGAAATATCAAATAAATCGAACTGTCTCTGCCTTCACTTTGTTGCCTGTGTCAATAGCGCTGCGGGCCTCCCACCTCCCCCCCCCCCCTCCTTCCCATTCTTGATTTATCCTTTACTTCAGTTCCTACGTTCGCTATGGTTTGGTTCTCTCCGCCACGTTATCGTCGGAACGATTCCGAACTTTCCTTGTTTTTTGTTCGTCTTTCCGCCCATATAATATCGTTATATATAGCTTTAAAATGTTCGGATTATACTCCTCTCTTTGACACTTACCTGCTTGATGATGTATCTTTTTTCTTCATTAATATTGATGATGTATCTTTTTTCTTCATTAATATTTTCGAAAGCTGTGTTTCGTGGGATTCACAAGCTTCGTTTCAATCACGCTCTTTCTCCTTCTACAGCTACGTACACAATCTCATTTCCTTTTTTTCTTCTTCTTCTTCTTTTTTTCTTCTTCATTTTTGAGCAAGTGATCTTTTTCGAGACCGCCATTTTTTAAAGAGCCGAGAGTGCAAAGAGAATTCTCATTTTCTCTTCGCCGGAATAAACACCTTTCACAATGTCTTGTCCCGAAACTAAGAGAGTTCCTGTTCATTGTTCGTGTTCTGCCGAATCATTACCGGGTTAAATCAGGCTGCATTGAGTGAGCTGGAAAACCTAGAATGAAATCTTGTCGGGAAATTATGCAATCGAGCGTGGCTGAGAGAGCACCAGCTGCGGGAATGGCCTTCATCCCTCGTGAGATTAGATTATGGTCATGGAAGATCGGCATTCATCTTGTCATGAAAGAAGCTTAATCTAATTGCCTGTCTTCGCGACCTTACTTTTTCCGGTTCTCTGCTGATACTTTTTTTTCGGGTTCCTTGGCGGTTCTTTGATTTGGCTTCTTCGGCGCGATTCATCATCTTTGGACCGCTGAGTTCCCATTTTATTCTATAATGGTTTCATCATTAATGCTTTGGCGATATCGTCTCGATTCTTAATACTATCCTATATAACGTCAGCTTTGTAATTACTGGGAAAATTGAATTTGAAAACTTTAATTGCCTAACTGTCATGTCATGACTGGATCAGATTTTGATTGGAGATTTGCTGAATCGGGGTCTATATATTTGGTTCAATTAATTCAGCCATTTTTAATATTTAAAATCTCAACTATAGTTTCACGCTGCGTATAAACTAAATTTTTTGCTGAACTGTTTAGAAAACTGTCCTAATTCAACTACTATTTTTCCTTTATTTATTCTTTCACTTTCAGTTTGTCAAGAAAATGTACTTCTAATAAATCTCTTGACTTTGCTTGTCCGAAGGGAATAAGTGGATAAAAGACAAAAAGAAAAAGCCTCTCTATTTGTTTTTTATTGCCCCCCCCCCCCCGCCCCCCCCCCATCTTCCGTGCCAGTAGGCCTAAACAAATTTCCATCCGGAGCAACGGTAATAGTGTCACCCAACTCCTCTCGTGCCGGTCGTCAAAACAGCCCCATATAATCCGCCCAGAAGGAGAGCAAATCATCCTGACAGCCGAAGATAACGATTATCGACCAAAGTCACGTAATCTGTATCGGAAACAGTTGGAGAGAGGAGCTGGAGAGGCGAGAGCAGGGGCGAGTAGAGTAAAGAGAGGGAGAGGGGAGTGTCGAGGAGGGAGTGAGAAAAGGAGAGATAGATTTAGGTTGAGAGAGAAGGAAGTCCAGAGCAATTGGTTTAAGCGGGGAAACAAAGTAAAGAAGTGTAGGAGGGAAGTGTAAAGTAGACAGTGCGAGAGAAAATGCAAAGTAGAGAATGTGAGAAGGGAAATGTGAAGTAAAGAATGTACGAGAAGGAGGTGTAAGGCAAAGAGAGCGAGAGAGAGGGAAGTGGAAGACAAATAATGCAGAAATGTAAAGAAAAAGAAGTTTTAGCGAAGGATGTGTAGAGGAGATAGCGCAAGAGAATGAGGTGTAGAGCTAACAGCGTGAGAGAATGAAGTGTAAGACAGACAGCGCGAAAGAGGGGAGTGTAAAGGCGAGTGTAAGAAGTGCAAAGCAAAGAGTGTTAAAAGGGAAGTTGTACGACCAGAAGTATATCTCCGTTTTATGTACATGTCGTGCACGGTAATCACGCAGGGCTTCTTATCCTCACGTCATGTCATCTTCCAGCATGTTAACGCGTTCTTTTAGGGTCATGGAATATGAACATAAGCCTTACGTATATTATGTCATAACCGCCATCACCGCTCCTCCCTCAGGCTATTCATACTCTCCTCCCCTCTGCGGAATTTATTTACTTATTTATTTTATTTACTTTTTTTTTCAATTTACCAAACCAGTTCCTTCTCTCAAGCTACGACTCTGATTCACACTTCCCAATTCTTTTCATCTACGTAATTTTCTATTCACACACACACATACACACAGACACACACACACACACACACACATAAAAAACATACACACTCATTCACTCACATGTATTATCCTCATATCATTATTTTGGTATTACTCCTACCGTTTCTATTATCCTCACTATCGACATCATTAGTTAGATCTTATCCTCATAATTATCATTATTTTGTTGTACGAATTTAGAAATACTTTCGGCACAGTTAATTGCTGGTTATAATCAACAGGACTTGATTTTCCAAGTCATTCAAAATACACCGAGACGCAGTATCGCTTTCACAAATATCTAACCCTTAAAATCTTGATTGGAATTCGATACACTGATATGATTACAGTTATATATGGGAAGCTGTGTGTTGATGAGACTTATATGTGGTTAGACCTGCTCAGCAGTATATTAATATGTTAATGAGGTATAATGTACGCATATATCTATATCTATCTATCTATCTATCTATCTATCTATCTATATATATATTTATATATACATACACAAACACACACACACACACACACACACACACACACACATATATATATATATATATATATATATATATAGATAGATAGATAGATAGATAGATAGATAGATAGATAGATAGATAGATAGATAGATAGATAGATAGATAGATAGATAGATAGATAGATAGATAGATATAGAGAGATAGTTAGAGATGTATCGGTATCTACGAAATATTAACTTTCAGTATCGTTATGGTTACTATTATCATGAATACGATTACTGTTATGATTATTATGATTATCATTATAATTATTATAATATTATCATCATGATTATTATTCATATCATCAGTCATTATTACTGTTATTATTGTTGATGTTATTATTATCATCATCATCATCATCATCATTATTCTTGTTATTATCATTATCATTATTATTATCATTATCAGTAGTACTTGTAGTAGTATTGCAATTATTGATTTTATGATTATCACTATCATTACTATTTCTTCTTTTTCTTCTCTTCTTCTCTTATTTATTATTATTATCATCATCATCATCATCATCATCATTATCATCATAATCGTCATTATCATCATCATCATAATCATTATTATAATCATCATTATCATAATCATCAATATTACTATTATCATTATGATTATTATCATTGTTATTATCATTAGTATTATCATTGTCATTATTATTTCATTATCATACTTATTATAATTATTATTATCACCATCATTATTTTATTATTGTTATTATCATATTTTTATCATTATCATCATTATCATTATTGCTATTATTATCATCATCCCTATCATTATTGTTATCATCATTATTATTATTATTGCTATTATTACCATTATTACTATCATTATCATTTTATCACTACCATTGTTATTACGACTATTATCATTATCATTGATACCATTAACGTCATTATCATCATTATCGTCATTATCATTATCATCAATTATTCACAGTAGTGCTTTGCGTCATCATATAATGATAATGGACACTCCTCACTCATGCCAAGGCTCCGAAATGTTACATGTGAAGAATCATAAGGATAATGTTAGCCATTAAGAATAATATATCAACTTTACGAAACCCTTCCTAGGGCCGTGAAGCCTTAACCATTATCGTCAAAACAAGATTCTAAAGAAAGAAAGAAGGAAGAAAAAAAAAAAACATAATTTCGTCAACAAGAAGAAGAAGAAGAAGAAGAAGAAGAAGAAGATAATAAGAAGAAGAGAGAAGAAAAAAGAAGAAGAAGAAAGAAAATAATAATAATAATAAAATAAGAAGAAGAAGAAGAAAAAAGAAGAAGAAAGAAGAGAAGAAGAAGGAGAAAAAGAAGAAGAAGAAGAAAGAAGAGAAGAAGAAGAAGAAGAAAAAAGAAGAAGAAGAAGAATAAGAAGAAAAAGAAAAAGAAGAAGAAGAAGAAAAGAAAAGAAAAGAAAGAAGAAAAAGAAAAAAAGAAGAAGAAGAAGAAAGAAAAGAAAAAGAAGAAAAAGAAAAAAGAAGAAGAAGAAAAGAAGAAGAAGAAGAAGAAGAAGAAGAAGAAAAAGAAAAAAAAAAAAAAAAAAATTCTGGTGTGAGATCGCACGCCGCACAGGGGAGAGCCAGCCCGGGAGTCGCTGAGCTGTCATCTGTGTTTACGACTGCGGGAAATGGCTTGCGTCCCGACAGCCCGAGTGGACTTTCGCGAAAAGGGACGAGAACGGAATGAACGCAAGGATATTCAAATAATCCTGAGGTTATTCTAAGGAAGGATATTTAAATGATCCTGATTCTAAGGAAGGATAAATGATCCTGAGGTTATTCCTAAGGATTCTAAGGAAGGATATTCAAATGATCCTGAGGTTATTCTAAGGAAGGATATTCAAATGATCCTGAGGTTATTCTAAGGAAGGATATTCAAATGATCCTGAGGTTATTCTAAGGAAGGATATTCATATGATCCTGAGGTTATTCTAAGGAAGGATATTCAAATGATCCTGAGGTTATTCTAAGGAAGGATATTCTCCTGATATTCCAAATGATCCTGAGGTTATTCTTATTCTGATCCTAAGGAAGGATATTCAAATGATCCTGAGGTTATTCTAAGGAAGGATATTCAAATGATCCTGAGGTTATTCTAAGGAAGGATATTCAAATGATCCTGAGGTTATTCTAAGGAAGGATATTCAAATGATCCTGAGGTTATTCTAAGGAAGGATATTCAATGATCTGAGGTTATTCTAAGGAAGGATATTCAAATGATCCTGAGGTTATTCTAAGAAGGATATTCAAATGATCCTGAGGTTATTCAGGATATTTTGATCCTGAGGTTATTCTAAGGAAGGAAATGAGGTTATTCTAAGGGATCCTGAGGTTATTCTAAGGAAGGATATTCAAATGACCTGAGGTTATTCTATGGAAGGATATTCATCCTGAGGTATTCTAAGGAAGGATATTCATATGATCCTGAGGTTATTCTAAGGAAGGATATTCAAATGATCCTGAGGTTATTCTAAGGAAGGATATTCAAATGATCCTGAGGTTATTCTAAGGAAGGATATTCTATGATCCTGAGGTTATTCTAAGGAAGGATATTCAAATGATCCTGAGGTTATTCTAAGGAAGGATATTCAAATGATCCTGAGGTTATTCTAAGGAAGGATATTCAAATGATCCTGAGGTTATTCTAAGGAAGGATATTCAAATGATCCTGAGGTTATTCTAAGGAAGGATATTATGATCCTGAGGTTATTCTTATTCAAGGTCTAAGGAAGGATATTCAAATGATCCTGAGGTTATTCTAAGGAAGGATATTCATATGATCCTGAGGTTATTCTAAGGAAGGATATTCATATGATCCTGAGGTTATTCTAAGGAAGGATATTCAAATGATCCTGAGTTTCTTGAGGTTATTCTGAGGAGAATTGGGTATCTCGAAGGATGTTAATCACCATCGCCTTATGATGAATGAGGGGATGGGGATAGTGACAATGATGAGGAATGCAAATAACGAAAATGGAAATGAAGAAACTGATAAGAAAATGACAGTAATTGATGCTATCTGTGATATTACGTTTATAACAAGCATCTTCTTACCACTGTCATCTCCATTTCTTTCATAATTAACTTAAATAATAAGGGGACTAAAATTAATAATGATATTATCAATAATCACTTAAATCAAACAAGATTTAAGTGATCATATTAATGAGAATGAAAACAAAAGATCAATAAATCTATATGAATATTATATATATATATATATATATATATATATATATATATATATATATATATATATATATATATATATATATATATATATATATAGATATGAGAATATATATATATATTATATATATATATATATATATATATATATATATATATATATATATATATATATATATATATATATATACATATATAATAATATATATATATATATATATATATATATATATATATATATATATATATATATATATATATATATATATATATATATATATACATATATGATAATTAAGATAATAACAAAGCAATAATAACAAACAAAGAGAATCAAGGTCGACGTCCAGGCATCGTTGGCGCGCGGTCGGCTTCCGCACGGAGAGCCTCCGCGAGCCGCTTCTCGTCAGGCGGAAAGATCTCGGCGCGATTCGCTCGGTCATTAGCCTGCGTTTCGGCCATCAAAGGCGGGCGCGCTGGCTGCGTCAACGACAAAGGGAAGGCGGCGGGCTAAGGACACGTTGGGTTTTATCAAAACAAGTATCGGACAAGTATGCGTGTGCACACATGCACACACATACACCAACACACAGACAGACGCAACGGACAAGCACACACCACACATATACGCGCAGCGCACACACACACACACACACGCGCAACACACACAACGCATACACACAACACACATTCACACACACACGCACACACACACACACACACCACACACACACACCATACACACACACACACACACCACACACACTAACACACAAACACACAACACACATAGATAGATAGATATCACTGATAATAAGCAGAGACAAAATAGTAACAAGTAAGTGAACCTGGGTGGTTGGGACGTAGAACTTTATTCCAAAAAGGTTTCTCTCCTGCACTTCCATCCGCTCGCCGCGACGAGATTGTGGCCGGAGGGCAGCCACACCGCGGCCCTATATAATCCGATGGACGGAAGAGCCACATACGAGATGTAAAAGTAAAAGGGATTCTGCTATATGCATAATTCCTTTTTTTTTCCTCTGAATTTGCAAGGCAAATAAGTTGGAGGAACGGTTGGTGGGGAGGCCTTTGATCTCTCGTTTGTAAGAATGTGATAGTTCTTCAGGGTAGACTATATGTATAACACACAAAAAAAACGCACACGCGCAAACACACACACACACAATACATATATATATATATAATATATATATACATATATGATATATATATATATATATATAATATATATAGTATATTTTTGTATATATATATAGATATATAATATATTATAATATATATATAATATATAATATATATAATATGTATAAGTGTATAGTATGATACTATATATATATATATATATATTATATATAGTATATATATACTATAGTATATATATATATATATATTATAATATAGGTAAGTATATGATCTTATTATTGTATACTATATATATAACTGGTATATATATGTATAATACATATATAATTAATATTCTATATTGTTATTAATAATATATAGTATGTATAATATAGTATTAGTTTATATATATTAGTATTTATATAGTATAGTGTGTTGTGTGTGTGTGTGTGTTGTGTGTGTGTGTTTGTGTGTGTGTGTGTGTGTTATATATATATATATTTATATATATTAGTATATTATATATAGATAATATATATATGAGTATATAATACTATATTATATATAAAATATATATATATATATAATATATGTATATAATATAGCGGTTATAATAGGGTAGATAGATACATATATAGGGTACACATAGGATATAGAGGGGGTGATAGTAGTATATTATAGGTAGGGGGGGGGGGGTATAGGGGGGGGTTATAATATATATATATTAACTATATATATATATGGTACGTGAAGTGGCTTCATACGACTATAGAGGTGGATGGTGTTAATGGATCATACAACTATATATATATATATATGTACACACACACACACACACAGCACACACACATCACACACACACACAGCAATCACACAGTTCCCACATGAAGTATATATATATATAATATATGATAGTATATAATATATATATATATTATATATATATATAGTATCTAGGTGATATAGGTGATAAGTAGATATGAGTAGTATTTGGTGGTGTGTGTGTGTGTGTGTGGTGTTGTTTTTGGGGTGGGTGTGGGTTGTGGGTGTGGTGGTGTGTACATATGATGATATAGTATATATATATTATGTATATATGTAGATATATAGGGTATATAGGTAGCTATAGGTGAGGTGTATAGTGTAGTAGGTTTATATCAATTGAGTTATATATATGTGATGAGTAGGATTATAATGTATATAAGTATAGTAGTATAGGTATATATAGGGAGTGGTATAGGGTATAAATATATATGGATGAGGTAGTATAGGGTGAGAGTAGGGGGGAGTAGTGGGTGGAGTAGGGGTAGGGTAGAGTAGGTGATAGGAGCTATGAGTATTATATAGTATATATAGGGTGGTATATGATGAGGGGGGGGGAGATGAGTGATATGTATGAGTATCACGCAGGGTGAGGGTGAGGGTGTATATAGGGTAGGGTATATAGGAAGGGTACGGTGAGGGGGTAGTGAGTAGTAGTGAGTATAGTGAGTAGGGGTATAGTTGATGATAGGTTAATATAGTAGTATATATATAGTTAGTTATATATCAAGCGAGGTGATATTTAGTGTATGTAGTGAGGTATAGTGTGTAGTGGTGAGTAGTAGTTAGGTATAGTAGGTATATATAGTATAGTATATATATATATATATAACGTATGATATAGTTATAATAAATGGTGTGTGTTGTGTGTGTGTGGTGCTGTGTGTTGTGTGTGTGTTTATATAGTGGTGAGGTGATGAGGGTGGAGGGTGGGGTGGGGTAGTGTGATGATGATAGGGGTATATATTATATATATATTATATATATATAGTATATTAATATATATATATATATATATGAGAGGTGAGTGAGTGGTAGAGTAGGTACACGAGCGAGGGCGCGAGGCAGCGACAGGGGCCAGCGAGCAGAGTGACAGCAGCGAGACGAGCGACGAGCGACGAGCACAGCACGAGCACAGGGCGGCAGCGGAGCGAGCACACACACATCGGGTGAGTGAGTGAGGGGTAGTAGTAGGGAGGTGAGTAGGGGGGTGATGAGGTATATTATATATATATATAGAGGTATGAGGTGATGGGGCAGGTGAGTGGAGTGAGGGTGAGTGAGGGTATAGGTGTGGGTAATAGTATATTAGAGATTGGTGATGTGTGAGGGAGGGGGTGTAGGTGAGGGTAGTAGTAGTGTGAGTGATGTAGTGTTATGGTAGGTGGTGGGTGTTGAGTGTGAGGAAGGGTAGTAGGGGAGCTAGATGAGTGATGATGTGAGAGGTGAGGGTGGATGGTGAGGAGGGGTGAGTTTGATGATGGGTAAGTGAGTAGGGGTAGGGTGGTTGGTGTTGTGTGTGGTAGGGTTGAGGTGTGTATTGTGTTGTATGTGAGTATATGGGGTGGTTTGGGTGGGGTGGTGATATTTTGTGTGTGGTTGTTAGTATATTGTTGTGTATATGGGGTATGTTTTATATGTTTTTTGTTTGTGGGTGGGGGGGTGGTGTTGGGGGTGTTGGTGCGGTATTGAGTCTTGTGGGGGAATATCATACATACGTCATACTACATAGTGTTGTTATATATTAGTATGTGATGTGTTGGTGGTTGAGTTTGTATGTGTAGGGTGTGGTGATTGTGTTGGTGTGTTTGGTGTTGGTGTGTTGTATGTGGTATGTTAGTTGTTTGGGTTGATGTGGTTTTGTTTTGTTGATTGTTATTTTTGGGTGTTATTATTATGGTGTTTTATTAGTGGTTGTTATTTGGTTGGTGGTTTGTATATGGTTTTTATTGTTATGGGTTGTTTGTTGTTGTGTTGTTTGTGTTTGGTATTATTGGTTTAGTGTTTGTATGATTGTGTGTTGTAGTTGTGGTGGTGTGTATGTGTGTGTTGTAGGTGGTGTTGATGTTTAGTGTGTGTGTGTGTGTGGTGTTGGTGGTTGTTTGTGTGTGTGTAGGTTGTTATGTTATGTGTTGTTGTGTTTTTTGTGTTGTATGTTGGTATTTGTTATATAGTTGTAGTGTGATTGATGAGGGTATAGTGTATGGTTTGTGTTTGTTGTTGTATATGTTTATATGTGTTAAGTGTGTGTGTGTGTTTATTTTTATGGAGTGAGTGTGATTGAGGTGTAGTGAGGGTGAGTGATGTAGGGGTATAGTAGGGGTTGTAGGTGGAGTAGGTGTA
>NW_020868818.1:541390-546390 GCF_003789085.1 Penaeus vannamei
CTTCTGCTGCCGCTGTGTGTGTGTCACAGCAACGGTGAAAAACTGATAATAAGGATAATTACCATAATAACTTAATACTTCACTTCGAAACCTTCCACATCACTAAATTACACACACACCCATCCCACCACCACCCCCCCACCCCCAAAACGTCAAACCTATAGACATAATTACACATCTCAAAATATGCACCATAACCTCATTACTTATCAAGGTATTTAACGCTAGAATTGATGTCGATAACCTTGTCAGATTTCTGTTGAAGATCATTATAATGAGGATTATAAAACTTCTAATTACAACATCTACTGCTACTGTAACAACAGTAATATTAGTAATAATAATAATAATGATACTACTACTCATAATAACAATAACAATCACAACAGTGATAAAAATACTAATAGTAGTGATGATGATGATGATGATGATGTTGATGATGATGATGATGATGATGTTGATGATGATGATAATGATGATGATTATAATGATAATGATGATGATAGTTATTATTATTACAATTAAATGCTAATTATAATGATAATGACTGTGATGATGATTGTAATAATAATAATAGGAATAACTAATAATAATAATAATAATAAAAATAAAAACAGCAATACTATTAATGACAATAATATGATGATAATGATAATAATAATAATGATAATGATCATAATACTAATAACAATAATGATAATGATAATAATGATAATAATAATGATAATAATGATAATAATGATAGTAATAATGATAATAATAATAATTAATAATATAATATAATAATTATTACTAATATTTAATAATTATAATAATCATAATTATTACTAATATTATAATAATGATAATAATAATAATTATTACTAATATTATAATAATGATAATAATAATAATTATTACTAATATTATAATAATGATAATAATAATAATTATTACTAATATTATAATAATGATAATAATAATAATGATAATAAAGATAATGATAATGATGATAAAAGTAATATTACTAATGATAATAATAATGATCATGACAAAAAATAATAACAACAGTAATAATAATGATGAGGTTGATGTGTGTATATATAGTACATTCGGTTATATTAATAATATGATTTAGGCCTAACAGTAAGGCAGGGGTAAGTTTAAGGAAAATTGTGACTCTAGAACCAGAATAGTAATGGCAGGCTAGCATATAACGTAAATCAAGGTTACTGTTATATATGGCAATTATTGAAGTCATATGAGAGGTAACGCAGTGATATTCAAATGAACTGTTACCAAATCGGACCTTAGATTCAGTTTAGATAATAATGATAACGATAACAATATGAGCAACGATTGCAAAAACAAATTTGTAGCAGCGAGAACAACAGCAGTAGCAGGAACAACAATAATAATGACGATATTGATACGATATTGATAATATTAATAGTGAAAATGATAATAATGATGATGGTGATGGTGGTGATGATGATGATGATGACAATAATACCAATGATAACAACAGCACAAGCGATTTAAATAGTAATAATGAACATGCTACTTGATATCAACAGTCTAGTACGTTTGTTTTCGAAACTACAAATATTATGAATGAAGTGGTAGTCCCACGTTGAAGACCAGCTGACCACTGACCTTTTACCGTTTGTTGATACGCTTTCAGGACCGCGTTTCATTCACTGTCTCGGGTTCAGCAAAGGTCATTGTCCGATGACTTTACTATGGAACTACGCCCGTAAATCAAGTTCACCTCTAGAGCTGTGTCTTTCTTTAATTCAGACCCAAAAGAAACGGGAACTTGTACGGGTGTGTTCTTGAACAAGGTGCCTGGTACGTGTGTGTGTGTGTGTGTGTGTGTGTGTGTGTGTGTGTGTGTGTGTGTGTGTGTGTGTGTGTGCACATTGTGGATAGTTCTTTCGTATAATTGCCTCTGATTATAGGAAAAATAGTAACGATGGTGATAATAAGAAAATAGTGTCAGTGAAGACGATAGGGATAATAATGATAATATAATAACAACAATGATAATGTTATTCATAATTTTGATAATAGCATTCATACTCTTGAGAATGATGACGGGAACGGTGATTATCATCATTATTATCATTATTATTGTCCTTTTTATTATCATTGTTATTGTTGGTGTTGCATTATCATTATTGTTGCTATTACTATCACGATTATTATTATTTTCCTTTTGTTATTGTTATCATTGCCAACATTATTACTATTATCTATTATCTTTATTTGTATTATCATTATTATCATCATCGTCGTCACCATCATCATTATCATCATCATTATCATTATCATTAATATTATTGTTACTATTATTATTGCTGTTATCATCATTATTTTTATTAGTTCAGTGATTCAGTGTCATGAGCGATTTAACCAGCATATTTTGTTTAAGGAATAGAAAAAAAGGTAGAATGGAGGCTCACAGAAAGCGAAACAAAAATGCATATATATATATATATATATATATATATATATATATATATATATATTATATATATATAATAGAGAGAGAGAGAGAGAGAGAGAGAGAGAGAGAGAGAGAGAGAGAGAGAGAGAGAGAGAGAGAGAGAGAGAGAGAGAGAGAGAGAGATAAATGCAATTGCCCGAAAAACATACATTAAACAAAGGACTGAATCCAACACAGAACTTAATCGAGTTAAAACCTAACAAAATTACAAACAAAACAAAAGTAAAAGAAAAAGAAAGTGAAACAGGACTTGTGTGGACAAAATGATATTTAGATATAATCAAGAAAATACAAGAAAAAAAAAGAAAAGAAAAAAAATCATTAACATCAAACAGTAAGAAAACAATGGCAAAAAATAATAGTGATAAGGATAAAATATGATTAATAATAACAATATAAGTAAACACGATAATAATATATATATATATATATATATATATATATATATATATATATTATAATATATATATATAATATATATAGAGAGAGAGGAGAGAGAGAGAGAGAGAGAGAGAGAGAGAGAGAGAGAGAGAGAGAGAGAGAGAGAGGAGAGAGAAGAGAGAGAAGGAGAGATAAACAAAAAGGAAGTTAGAAAAGCGGAGACGGTCAAGCTAAACAATTCTCCCCCTTAAAAAAAAAGAGAGAAAAACAAAACACATCCCATCTAAACAATTAAAAAACCCTTTGTTCTGTGGACGATGAAAATAACTCTCCTTATCGACAGCCTTAACAGAGACTCGGTGAACTTCCAAGACGCAAAAAACGACTCTGGGTACAATTCATCTGACGCTTTGAGCTATATATATATATATATATATATATATATATATATATATATATATATATATATATATATAATATATATATATATATATATATATATATATATATATATATATATATATATATATATATATATATATATATATATATATATATATATATATATATATATATATATATATATATATATATATACTATATATATATATATATATATATATATATGTATATATATATATATATATATTATATATATATATATATATATATATATATATATATATATATATATATATATATATATGTGTTGTGTGTGTGTGTGTGTGTGTGTGTGTGTGTGTGTGTGTGTGTGTGTGTGTGTCTGTGTGTGTGTGTGTGTGTATTATACTGGACATTAAAATCAGAGTAAGAACTAATGGTATAAAGTCATTCCCATAAAAAAAAAAAAAAAAAAAAAAAAACAGGTGTACTTTACTGTTTAAAACGTATTACTTACAAATGTTTCGACTAATAGTTATTTACTACTAATGAAGAAGCGAAACGATATTTCATCTCGAACAGGTAAATGATCAGCTAAGGACGGCCCAGCCTAATAGTTTAGGCAAGACGCTTAACTATTGCCCCCGCCAACAAACAGACGGCAAAGAGAACATTTTAACATCGCTAACTCATCCCTAGTGTCTAGTGTATGGAAATTAAGAAATTATTAATCATTAATTAATTATGGAAATTAAGAAATTATTAATCATTAATTAATTATGGAAATTAAGAAATTATAAATCATTAATTAATTATGGAAATTAAGAAATTATTAATCATTAATTAATTATGGAAATTAAGAAATTATTAATCATTAATTAATTATGGAAATTAAGAAATTATTAATCATTAATTAATTATGGAAATTAAGAAATGATTTCTCCAGGACCGAGGAATCCGGTATGTGACGGGGACTTTCCGATCTCTTTTGCTCTGATACGACTCCGGAAAATTCTCGTTCCTTTTGGCAGGATGTCGAAGGATTCTCCGCGGTCGTTCCAACGTCGTAGTCTCCCACGATGATCCAGGGAATGTTCCTCGACCACTGATCCGTCCAAACTTTTATTTCGACAGCACAAGTCGACAGCACTTGACAGCACAAGCAGCACAAGAGAGTTCGCAGCACAAGACAGCACAAGAGAGTCGACAGCACGACAGCACTCGACAGCACAAGAGAGTTAGACAGCACAAGAGAGTAGTCGTCAAGACAGCACAAGAGAGACAGCACAGTCGACAGCACAGTCGACAGCACAAGAGAGTCGACAGCACAAGACAGCACAAGAGAGTCGACAGCACAAGACAGCACAAGAGAGTCGACAGCACAAGAGAGTCCAGCACAAGAGAGTCGACAGCACAGACAGCACAAGAGAGACAGAGAGTCGACAGCACAAGACAGCACAAGAGAGTCGACAGCACAAGAGAGTCGACAGCACAAGAGAGTCGACAGCACAAGACAGCACAAGAGAGTCGACAGCACAAGAGAGTCGACAGCACAAGACAGCACAAGAGAGTCGACAGCACAAGACAGCACAGTCGACAGCACAAGACAGCACAAGAGAGTCGACAGTCCAGCACAGTCGACAGCACAAGAGAGTCGACAGCACAAGACAGCACAAGAGAGTCGACAGCACAAGACAGCACAAGAGAGTTCAAGAGAGTCGACAGCACGACAGCACAAGAGATCGACAGC
>NW_020868818.1:551390-553890 GCF_003789085.1 Penaeus vannamei
AATACTATAACTAATTATAACAACAGCAATAGTAATAGTGATAATAACATTCATAATACTACAATTACTAATAATAATGGTAAAAGATAAAATAATGATAATAATAGTAGTAATAGTAATAATAATGATAATGATTATATAGTTAGTAGTAATGACAATAACATTATTAATAAAAATAACGACATAAATGTTAATACCACTGATAAATAGTAATAAATAGGATTAACTGAGTATTCACACAAAGATTCACGAGCAGGTACTGATACTAAAAAAAAATTATGAATCTTCCTAAAGTCGTATACGAGGCACGAACGACAGGCATTTTTCCCCATTCGATATGTACTAGCAAGTGACCCCCGTCCCGGCTGTACCTCCTCGACATAAGACTGTCTAGCGATGCATTTCCTATTCATTGCTACTTCCAAACTTCTTTCCAAAGCATGAATGAGAAATGACGGGCTGTCACCGCTGCTCCGTGATCCCTGGCGATGGCGCGGGATGATGAATTATGGAGCGACGGGATGAATATTTTCCCACGTGTTTCTCGCCATTTCCCCGAACGGGATGGCAGCCACAGGGTCGTAAATGGAGCCGATTTTCAGACGTGATATTTGTCTCAATCCTTTCACTCGGAGGAAAACAAAGAATATTGGGCCCTATATTATGTTATCACACACACACATATATTATATATATTATATATATATATATATATATATATATTATAATATATATATATATATACTATAATTATATATATATATATATATATGTATATATATGTGTGTGTATACACCGTGTGTGTGTGTATGTGTGTTATTGTGTCAGTAGTGTAGACTAGATAGAATAGATAGATAGATAGATAGATAGATAGATAGATAGATAGATAGATAGATAGATATATAGATAGATATATATACATACATATATAATTTGTATTCTATGTATGTATGTTGTATGTATGTATGTGCTTATATGCTCCCAGTTCTCTCCCCTCTGAAAACAACCCATAAGCGGTCCCGGAATTGGGGTAGCGTTGAAGCAGAGTAATGCCCCTAAAATGTCTAACCACGTAGAAACCGTAGAATAAATAATAATAAATATTAAATAATAAATAATAATAAATAATAAATAAAATAAATAAAATAATAATAATAATATGTAAGTAATAATATGAAATAATAAAATAATAATGAAATAATTGAATAATAATAAATAGATAAGTAATAATAGGAAATAATTTTCTACCGGTATTGTTGTAATTCAATTTATATTCAAATAATTGTATAATTAATTTAGTTTTTATATAATATAATATAATTCCCGATCTGCTTTAACATCTGTGATATAGTCCACTCTGATTACAGATTACATTTTCCTTCACTTTAAGGCTGCAAAATCTGGGTCGTTTTTCGAATTTCAAAGGATTTAACAGATTTGAAAATCGGGTCAATTTGCAATAAGTAAATAAAAAGTTCAGTGATCAGTATCAACATCTGGATGTTCTTTGCAGGATTAAAGTGATAAAGGTGAATTTTATCCAGACTTTGTGGATTAAATAAAACGTAATTATCCTTGGAATAATAACAATACATTGACTTGTCTTAATACTGAAATTATTTAAAAATACGTGTTTTTTTCTTTCATTTTAGCTTTTGTTACTACTGAATGAGCTAATCTGTGAAGTAATCTTATCTGGATTACATCATCTATTATTAGTTTTACGTTTAATATGTATAAACATAAGATAATTTCTGCATTACCATATATGCCTTCCAGATTATTTTTTTATAATTTTTATCAGCCTGTTTGTCATTTTCTATGGGTCCATATACACATCTACCTATACATACATTTATATAGTATATGGTATTTATGCACACACACATACACACACACACACACACACACACACACACACACACACACACACACACACACACAAATATATATACAGTACATACATACACACACAAACGATAGATTCCTTTTCTCCCCCCCACTATGCCCCCCCTCCCCCCACACGGGCAGGGGCGGGGGGGGGGGGGGCGGTCAACGGAGTCCAGTGGAATCGTGCGAACAAGATTGCCCTTTATTAAAAAAAAAAAAAAAAAAAAAAAAAAATCCCTTGCTCACTTCCATTCACTAGAACCGGAGTTCTTCAGCCACGCGCAGTTTTTCGAATATTTTTTCTTTTATGAAAGTGTTCCATCCAACTGGTATTCTCAGGTGTCTGTTTACACCTTTGTTGAATCTTTCGTTTACTGTGATGTTCTTGCCTTTGATATTCTTTTCTTTATTCACTCTCCTCATTGTACTCCTTTCGACTCACACGTGCCTGTCTAGTACTCTTGAGCCGTGATGAATGAACAGTTCTTTAATTGCCACAGAAATTTGCGTCCATTACAATCTATCTCAAACATTAATAGCTGAAATCAGCGTGGTCTGACTGCTAAGTGGGCACGGGGCATGGATACCAGATGCTTGTTTACCGTGGGTG
>NW_020868818.1:558890-568890 GCF_003789085.1 Penaeus vannamei
AATTAAATAAGTATAGGTAGAGTATAAATGATAAAAGAAGGATACTAAACGAATATCAGGATGAGTCACATGATATTTAAAATAAGTGAGGGATTGACGTAGTACTGAAAAGGAAGGCTATGGATAAACATCAGTAGTATATGATATGTATGTAATATATTATACATATATATACATATAAATATGTGTACCTAGATGAGTTAAATTAGTCTTACTTATAAAATATATTTAAATCAGATTAGAATACATAATAATACATATATAAAATACATAATAATTTGAGAATTAATAATAAAAAGTTAATTACTAGTGAATGAGTATAAGAGGTAACTCTACTGAAATAATAATGTTATTTGTCCGCAGTCTCGATTGCGAATAGACCTTTACTTAGAATTTGTCAACATGGATGAGCGGTTCATAGAGGGACGAGATTAATACATACATACATAAAGACTCATATACTATACTAATGATAGATAACGGGGAAATTATTATCTTACAATTAGGTAACTGGTATGTAATGAAGAGTAATATATATACTTATATATATATATTTAGTATTAGGAAATATGGACGTAATTATTTATATAGTTATGGTATATAATGTATATCAGTAGTGAGCTATGTAAATATACTAATCCTAGCGATACTATGATAAATATCTATAAAATATGGTAGACTTATACTATTAAAGTATGGAATATACTACTATAAGGATGGAGAAAATTAGGAAGGGTTAGAGGTAAGGGAGTTTAATATATAGATATATTAATATTTATAGAATTAATATATATACACAACACACAAACACACACACATCAACACACACATCACACACACACACACACCACACACCACACACACACACACACACACACATCCACTTATATATATATATTAGATAGATAGATAGATAGATAGATAGAAGATAGATAATAGATAGATAGATTAGATTAGATAGATAGATAGTAGTAGCGTAGATAGACATAGATAGTATAGATTAGATAGCAATATTGCCGATAGTAGCATACTTGATAACATGGTATATATATATGATATTATACTAATAGTATATATATATATTTATATATATATTATATATATATATATACTATGATTGTATATGATATATATTAATATATTATATATACAGTATTTACATATATATTTATTACTAACTATACTATATATAGAGATATATATATATAATATAATAAGTATATTATATATAATACAAACTATATTATAGTATATTAGTTATAGTAGTATATATTTATTTAATATATAGTGTATTACTATATAATATATATATATAATATATGTAAACGCTATTATATATATATATATACATAAATGCTGTATTGAATGTTAGGATAATAGCAATACATGATCATACATTACTGGGTTGATGAATCAGTAGTTAGAGCGGGGTAGATATAATATAGTCATATAATTATATATTATAGTATAAAGAGTATTACCTCTCACTGAGTGAGTGTATTATACTTATATATATTATAAGTATATATATAATATTATAGTATATAATTAAGTTATAATAAGTAGAAGAAGGATTATTAATTAATTTAGTGGTGATAAGATAGAGTTATACTTACAGTGATCTGTGTGGTGTAGATGTGTGATGGTGTGTGTTGATGTGTGTTGATGCACGTTGTGTGTGTGTGTGTGTGTGCTGTGTGAGTGTGTGCGTAGTAAGGGTATATATGGATATATGAAAGGGGGAGAATATAATATAGAGATAAGATTAAATATAGATATAGTAAAGAAATATAAAGGATAGTATAGATAGTAATATCATATGTGGTGATGTGTGTGTGTGTGTGTGTGATGTGGTGTGTGGAAGAATGGGTGACTGTGTGGTGTGTATGATATATCATATATTAAAATATATACCTATTATAGAAGTAATGTAGAGTATTACTGATTTATATAGTGAGATATATATATAGAGGAGAACTTATTATATATATATATAATATGGTCAAGTATAAAAAGTGAGTACATTTACTAAGGATAGTATATAATATATATATATATAATATATATATAATGAATAATGCTATATATGTATATGTATATATATATATATATTATATTAGATGATTATTATATATATATGAGAGAGAATATATATATATATATTTATATATAATAGTTCATATATGTACAGTATACTAGTGAATCAATACTACGATTATACATATATATTTGAATTAATAATATATACGACTAGAGTAAGGAAGTAGATATATATGTAGAGCTGGGATATATATTGGAGTAGTAGTATAATAATATATAGAGATATAGAACGTAATACATATAAGTATATAATAGAGACTAGATATATAGATAGGGTATATTATATATATATATATAGGATAGATCGAGTAGATATATAAGTGATATAGAATATAGCATATATATAGGAGATTTATAGTAATATATTATAGCATGTAGAGGGGGGTAATATATTATGTAGATATATATAGTAGAGTGGTGAACAATTACCGTAGGTATATAATTAACTAATTCTTAGATGAATATATATTGGATGCAGTGAATATAATAGAACTAAAATAAATAATTATATAATATAATCTATTAAATCTGAAGTTAATTCAAATTAGGTCAATTAACTATTAATAATGAGTATATATAGGTATATATAGAAGATCAGGGGGGAAATAATGCATAGCACTATACTAATACATCCCTATTAATACGCATTGATATAATTATCTATACCATGTATTGTTACTGATTCAATTATAACATACACTAACACTACAACTATCACACTAACAACATATTCACTCGACTTACACATCTCACACACACATCAACAAAACACACGAGCACACCACACCACACACACACAACACAAATCCTCGTAATAAATGCCAAGTATTGTGTATATATTAATTTTATGCACATTATACACATACATATAATAACATATATACTAAAGTATTTATATATATATACTATTACAACACCACCACAACTCAAACACTACATACACACACACACACACACTACACACACACACCACTACACACCCACATACACAACACACACATATTATTAATATCATAACATACATAATTATACTATATATATATAAATATATATATATATAATATATAATATATATTATATATATTATGTATATATATATAATATTAGTATATATATTATATATGCTGTGTGCTATGTTATAGTATATATATACACACATTATTGTTAGCATTTATACTAACTATGCATAAAATATCATATATATGGTATATATAATATTTTATAATGTTTAATCTGTTATATACTATAATATATATATATATACTATATATATTAATATATTATATATTATATATAATATATTAATATATATGTTTATATATTAATACCATAATATTATTAAATTATAATCAATATATAATTATATTATATATATATATATAAATATATATATATTAATATAATATATATATATATATATATATAAATATTATATTATTAATATCAATATACATATATTTACAAACATATATAATATGTTATGATGATGTTTATAATCTTGTTACATGTGTATGTGTAATCATGCATAAATTTACATATAATATATATAGTACCATATATATATATTATTACGTATAATTAAATATATATATATATATTATATATAATATAATATTAATATTATATATATATACTATTAATATATATATTACCACATATAATAATATGTATAATGTATACTAATATAGAATAATGTATATATTCATATATTATATTAATCTTTATATAGTCAATATATATTATATTAATAATATATATATATATCATAAATAATAATATAAATAATATATATATATAATATATAAATTAATATATATTAAATAAATTATAATAATATAAATAATATATAAATATAATAATTATATAAGTATTATATTGTTATATTATATATATATATAATATTATAGATATATAAATATATATATATATATATATATATATAATTACTTATATATATATATATCGTATTTACTTATATAATATATATATATAAATATTAATACATATATTATAATTAAACTAATACACACAATATTTATAAATATATATATATAAGTTATAGTGTGAAGTTATATGTATATATATACTATATCATAACTAATGTAAAAATTATATATATATAATATTAATGTGTGGATAATAGTTTAATGTATATAACTAACATCAATAATATATCCACTATACTAGTAAATATACTATACATACTATATATCATAATAACCCATTATATTGTAGTTTATCTGTATGTATTGTGTAGTGTATATTGATTTCTATGTATGTTTAAGTACTATATATACACACACACACACACACAATCCGAACACTCACAAACACACGAACACTACTAGCCACTAATATAATAACCTATTAAAATATATACTAATTAGTATAATTACTTATACTGTATAGTTTATACAATATAATATTATATATATATACATATATAAATATATCTTACTCGATAAACTAATTATAGTTCAGAATGGGTAATAACTAAAACCATAAAGCATACAGTATCATAGCTTAGTAATAACACTCTCATATAATATATAATATATATAATTATAAAAATATATATAAATAGTAATATGTGAGTGTGAGTGATGTGTGTAGTAGTGTATGCTCTCTGTGTTCGTGTTAAAATGTGCGTGACGTGTGAGTTTGTGTGCTCCGCGACGAATGTTGTTGTGATGTAAGTAGAGCTCGAGTGTGTGTGAATACTCTGAATAACCAGTAGTAGGGATGTGTGGTTGGATTGATAATGTGTAAAAAAAGAATAATCCTTGCGTTCTTACTAGCCTCCTTATAACAAAAAGATTTCAAATCCAGATATGTGTTGCGGGTGTTCCTCGTTTGTGTTTTTTAGTTTGTGGTTGCTTGGTGTGTTTGTTGATTAGAAAATACAGATAGTAGTCAAACATAGTATGCAATTCAGATACTCATCCAGACTACTAGTGTAGACTCTCTCTTCTAATCCTGGCTTGTCTCTGTGAGCACAAACTACCACTGACTAGCTCACCACAGCGACACATACATACACAGCGACACAGAACACACACCACACATTCACACACAAGGAAAAAGAACAGCCCGAGCAAAGTCATACACACATAGACACACATAAACAGACACACACACATAACACACGAGAATATGCGAGCATGCTACTAAGATCATCGAGCGGAAGGAGTGGCACACATAAAACGCACATACAAAGAGAAGGGTGAAAAGGAAATACTCAGATTAGACACACACACACACACACACCGAGAACAGAACGAATAAACAGTGAGGACACAGAGACACACAGCACTCTGCGAGTTACGTCTCAGCACATGCGAAGAAAACAAATAACACAAACACACACGCTCCTTCTTTCACACACACACAAACACAGAAATACAGCACCTAAAACACACAGACACACAAAACACAAAGCACCAGACAATAACAAGCGGAAACACACACAAACCACAGATACGAAACATCAATGGCGAACGAATAACTTACAACACAGAAAGCATACACGACAGCATGCACGGGATAAGAGCAAAAATCACACAGCAATACACAGACGATAACACACAGCACACACACACACAAGACAAAGACACATCCAACCCGAGCATGGTGATGAAGAGAAACCCTCGGGGAGAGGAGGAGAGGATGGCTTTCGGGAGTTTTTGTTGTACGGTGCTAGTGTAGGTTTTCCATGGGTTCTTTTTACAAGGTTTATATCAATTTTCCATCTGTTCCTTTTAGTTATGGAAGTGCGAGGTGAAGGAGTTGAAGGCCCAGCATTCGAGATCAGCCAGGAGGCCCGAGCTGAATGAAGCGTAGGGTGAGGAGGCAAAGAACCAGGGCAGAAAAATAGTAGCAAAAAAGTAGAAAGTAAAAGGACGATGGCAGAAATGCAACATGTCGAAGGGGTTCATAGACGCCGCGTCGGCCAGAGGACTTGAGCACGACGCGAAAAGCCCCATTGTCAATGAGAGCAACAGGGAACAAGTGGAAGAATGACTTGACAATGCGCCACCAATGCTGGTATCTATACAAATTGCAAGTCAGACAAAGTGTTGAAGTGTTACAAGTACAGACCCTCGCTGCCTGCCATATTATGCATATAAGAGACACGGCTGAACCAACTGGCGCCTCGGCCCAACCCGTGTATGTTTAACAAAGTGGATGAGAGTGAGTCAAGTGGTATGGAGGAGAGGAAAATGGATTTCTACTCGAACTGACGCAAAGCAGCTGTGAGGATGCGTGGAGAGTGAGGTGAGGAAGAAGAGGGAGGAGGAGGAGGAGGAGGAAGGATAGTGGTCTGCAGGCTGCGAGGAGGGAGATGACGAGAGAGGAGGAGGAGGAGAGAGTTGACGAGAGAGAGAGAGATTCTGAGAGGCACGCAGAGGGAGAGTGAGGCGAAAGAGAAAGGAAGATATCGAAGAGAGGGCGAGAGAGGGAGGGGAGGCGGAAATGAAACTGAGAAAAGGGCTAAAAAGAAAGGGGAAGAGAGAGAGAGAGGAAAGGAGAAAAGAGTAGAGAGGAATTAAAAAAAAAAAAGAAAAAAAAAAAAAAAAAAAAAAAAAGACATAAACAAAGACCGGAAGTTGAGGTTGCATATTAAAAACTTTTTGCAGAAAGAAACACGTTTGATTTTGAAGGAAACACATTGAAATTTGATAGAATTCTGTCCTCACATCTCTCAAAGACTAAATCAAAGAATACATGTCACTTCTCTATATCATACATAATTCACAAAGTATGAATTCTGTGTGCGCTTATTATATGTTTCCAAATTCGTTGTTGAAGTTCAATATTTAAGATGTGAAGCCCACATGTGTGAGCCTATACATATGTTTCAAAAAAAGTAATGCGTAAAAAAAACCATAACAAAATCATCCTTAGTCCTCATCTTACTTATATCAACTCTCAGGATCCGGCGCTTCCCCAAGCCTACTCACTATTCTGCGCCGTGCGCAGTGTATTCAATATTGGTCCGTCATCTGCGTCTCTTCATATCCCAATTTCATTCATTTTTACTCTTATTTTCCATTCTCCAAACCCTTATTCAAACCATCTCTTCTCTCTCTCGCACTTTCTTTTCCTTTCTTCGCGTGCTTTCTTTCTCTTCTTCCTTTTGCATTTTCCTGTCCTTCGCCTTTTTTCCCTCTCGCCCTTTTCTTTTTTTCTTCATCGCTCTTCCTCTTCCCGTTCTTCTGTTCCACCCTTCTATCATCTTTCCCCGCCACTTTTTGTCATAACTCCATTCGGTCTTCCATCTCTCTCTCTCTTCGTTTACTCCTCTCTTACTCATATATGTCTTCCATTAATGCTCGTCTGGTGCTCATTGTCGAGCATCATATGCGAGGCGACATCGACACAACATCTAGCGACACACACAAACACACTCGTACATCCCAACACACACGTATCATAGCACACGATCTACACACATCGAGTAACTTATCACACACTATCAATCGATCTAAACACAACTGACTAACACATACTTAACACAAACCCCTCTCAGCTACTGAAAATTGACAATACAAGAGAAAAACAAGAAGTAATATTAAATGGTGAGCTCTGAAATGTGTGAGCAATACAACCATCACATTTTGTGATTTACGATGTGTTGAACTATCACCCATAACCATTTGAGGATAAAAGAAGCCCAGAAACTGGATTGGTGTCGTGTTGTGTGTGATGTGAGACGGTGTGGTGCTGTGTGAATGTATTTGAGAGCCCGTAGGATAGATGAGGATATATATATATATATATAAGTTGAACAGTGAGAGACAAAAGGTATATTATATATAAACAATGTAGATATATATATATAATATATACGTATAATATTATATATATTATTATATAATTGAATCAACAAGAAATATCAGGAATAAGGTAGCATTAAAAAAAAAAAAACGGGTGATAGAGATAACTCAGTATATGAAGAACCAAAGATATTAGGCGTATCTCCCGAAATAAGGTGAGTATAATAATAACAACACACACACACACACACACAACAGGCACACCACACGAGGGAGGGAGGGAATTTGAACCAGTACTCAGGAATCCCCAACATAACGAATTACATATCAATACAAGTATAATATATACTAATTGGGTAAATTAAAAGTATAGAAAGGATAATAACATATATACAAGAATAGAGAGTAGAGAGATAATAGGTGATACATGGAGTAAAGGAATGGAGGTATACTGAAATATATATGAAGTGCGGAAATGCGGAATACGAGTGCAAGTCACGTGTGACGATGGCGTAACGAGCGACGAGAGACAGAGGAGCGAGCGCATGCCTCCATGCGCAACCTTGAGTTCTGTACCCACGAAGGTCCCTACAGGTGAACATTGGGCAAGAGAACCGCCAGAGAGGCACAGAGACTACGAGGGACCGCGAGTTCAAGAAAGGCTCAATTACAGACATAAGCTAAGTGATTATATCGAAATTATAATCAACATAGACCACAAAGAGAGCACTAAGAATATACTATTCTAACAGATAAAGTAAAAAATACAAATAGGATATCCTCAAAGGGGAGCAGTGCTCTGCGAATCTACACACTGAGGTTGTAGGGAGAGGAAAAGGAGGTATGAGAGGAAAAAGAAGAGAGAGAACTGAGGGAACATTCTAGCGCTGGATAGATAAGAGAAAATGATTAAATGGAGATGAACAGGAAGAAGACAAAATAAATAGAGCTGAATCGAAACGAGATAAGACGACAAGTGCGGTGGAGAAAATAAGTTGGACGTATGTATGGATACAATCCTGAAGGAAACGACGAAGAGAGTCCCAAGAAAAACATAACAAACCAAGAGTCGGGCCAGAATAAGACCTCAAGCCTGAGCTTCAAAGAAATAAAGAGAGAAACCACGAAAGTGCAGCCAGAAAGTAGGAACATGGGAAAAACGAAATACAAGGAACGCAGTGAGCGCAAGGATATAGTGAGACAAGATGAGATGTGCCTGACGAGAGGCGCAGGACCTCTCACGATGAGGATGGAGTCGAGACCGTTGTCGAGCGTTTAACGAACAGACCGTTGCGAAGGGTGCCCTTGCCAGACACCGTGCACCCCCTCCCGTACCCACCTCGCTCCCGATTTACCGAAGCCGGCCATACAGCAAACCCGCAGGACCTATCTACCGCAAATTCAATACCGAAGCTATGCCCAGTGTGCAAAGAGGTGCATCGTCTGACTCCAATACAAGCACGTGAATTTCGGCTTTGAGCCATTCAGATTAAACAATTCATAAATTGCATCGGAGAGCATACGTGCCTATGACCGCTTGTTTACATCTGAGCCGTATAGCAAAGGTATCTCCGTATATCATTTTCAGAGGCGCCGGTTTGAAGACCCTTGGATATAATTACTCTGCGTTATATATCTATTATATAATAATGGTAGTTATACTATTGTACGTGTTTGTTATATATATTATGATCGAATAATATATATATTAATTATTAGTATAGGACTATTAGTGTTACTAATTATATGATATATCATGGTGAATGGTGTTTGTGTGTGTGTGTGCTGTGTGTGATGTGTGTGTTGTAGTGTTGATAAATGTGAATTCGATGTACGGTGTGAGTTGTTGATCTTTGGTGGTATATATATTATCCTATTAGTTGAATCCCCTGTGTGCGTAGTTAGTATCATGTGTTATGTTGCGTGTGTCACTGAGATTGTGACTGTGAAGTGATTAGAGTATCTAGTAGAGTTATGATTGTGTTACGTTAGTTGCTGATAGTGCCGTGTGTGTTACCCTCGATTGATGTGATTGATGTGGTGTGACGTGTAAAGTGAGATGATGAATACGATGTTTGAGTGAGTGTGTGCCTGTGATGGATACGAGCTCTGAATTATAAGTG
>NW_020868818.1:586390-588890 GCF_003789085.1 Penaeus vannamei
TTTAACATCCGGGTAAATGAAGATTCTTAATGTCTAGCACTTGCAACAATTTTATCGGATAATGACGTGAAGACAAAACCGCTGATTATTTCCCCCTCATTGAATTGTTAACATTTAAACAAACTAACCATTTTTAATCAGTCATCATAATTTACTCTATTAGTTGTAACACTAAATTTTGCTATATTAATATGTCTTTGAAATAAAAAGATGTAAATAAACGTTTCACTGGAGTTTGGCAATACTACGTGGTCCAGATATCTTAACGATTATATTCAAAGCGTCTTTTAAAAGTCTCGATATTATATGATATATATATATATATATATAATATATATATATATATATATATATATATATATATATATATATATATATGTGTGTGTGTTGTGTGTGTGTGTGTGTGTGTGTGTGTGTGTGTGTGTGTGTGTGTGTGTGTGTGTGTGTGTGTGTGTGTGTGTGTGTGTGTGCGTGTGCGTGTGTGTGTGTGTGTGTGTGCTGTATAGTGCAGTGGTGAACGTGCTGGGCTTGCAATCTTGCTGACCTGCGGTCGATCCTGCGCGCTGCCAGTGGATGGTAACCCCGGCCATTCCTTGCACACAGGGGGAGATTTAGAAGGCAAAATAAAACAGACAGTATGCCACAGCAAAGAATATCCATTGTAACAAATGGAATTGAAACTAAATCTTTAAATTTTAAATCTTTATATATATATACTTATTTATTTATTTATTCATTTATATACATAAACGCAAACACACATATATATGTGCGTGTGATTGTGCTTGATTAGCATCTATGCCGGGAATAATTATAACTAATTACCCTTCACAATCGTAATTGCCCCATTCTGCAGAAAGACCATTTCCTCATTAAGTCTCCTCTCCCCTCGATACGTGGCTAACCTCTAAATTGCCTTTGCGTCTCTGTTATTTGTTTATTTTCTTCTGAAGCAATTTGCGATTCTAATGATGCTTCGGTACTTGATATTTGGGTGTTCGTTGCATGTTCGTGTTGCCCGAGGCTGTGGCTCCCCTCGCCCGGCCCTCGTCAAAGGGGGGTCGGCGCTCCCGCCAATCTCGGGGGGTCGGGAACTAATCGATTTCGTCCCGGCTTTTCATCAATCCCAAAAAAACAAACAGAGAAGTAAAGAAAAAAAAAAATAGAAATATAATAATGACGATGATATCATGACAGCCCTTTGGCCCGGGGCTCATCTGGGCGCCGCAAAATAATTGAGATATCTCTGCTCGATTACGAATTCGGAGCACACGCAAAAATTCGCCACTTTATCAGCGAAAATGAGAGGAGCTGCCGAGTAAACCACGCAGGATATTTTCACTTTTTCTAAAGGATATTGGCAGGGGGTGGGGGTGGGCGACGGGGGGAGGGGGACAGGCAGGGGTCGGAGTGAATCATAGCTGGCAGGGGATGGAGGGGGCTGGGATAGGCACGGGATGGGAGAGGGGGGGGGGCGGGGGGTTGGGAAGAGGTAGGAGGGTCAAAGGAGTAGGTAAATTGAGGGTGTGTCGACTGGCAAAGGGATAAAGGATGGAGAGAGAATGGGAGATGAGCTGGAAGGGGATAAATAATGGAACAGGTGAATGAAAACAAGACCACAAAGGCTAAAGACCGGACGCGGCCAGGGAAGGGAAATGGAAGTCCTGAAGGTAAACAAGCGAGCGTCAGGCGGGGCGGAAGGGAGGGAAGAGCCCTGGGACCTTCGCGCAGGACTCGAGGGAAGTGGAGCCGGGAGGATCGCCATAGGACTGGGGTTCCAGGAAGGGAGCGAGAGGTGAATAATCAGGGGGGAAGGAGAGAAGGGGGAAAATAAGAATGGGGGATAGGAAAGGTCTCGTTATGGTCGAAAAAGGGAAGAGGGTGATTCCATTCTCGCTTTTTTGTTCTTGCTTTTCCTTTTGTGTCTTTTTTTTATTTATTCCTTCTGGTTTCTTCTCTCTCTTCTTTGTGTTTATTTTTCTCTATCTATCTATCTATCTAAGAGGATGGGAGGCACAGCAGGGAAAAGAAACGGATTGGTGAGCGGGAGCTGGATTAAGAGATAGGAGATACGTAAATGAGACAGGGCAACAGAAGAACTAAAGCGACAAGGAAAAAAAAAAAAAAAAAAAAAAACATAAGCAATTTTATCTAACCAAGATTTTTTTTTATCTTTTTTTTTTTTTTTTTTTTTTTTTTTTTTTGTTAATGGGAACCAAGACCGGAAATTAGATTATCCTGAAATTCATTAGAAGCAGCCAAGTAAGCTCCACAGGATAACGAAGCAAGACACGAGAGAAAATACGAAGTCAGGAGAGTGTGGCTGAATGGGATTAGGCGGAGCGAGTGGAAAAGATTCGTCGTTGGCCAACTTCGAGGCCGCTGCTTGCGATGGAAAGCAAATTTGTTAACCATTAACAAGAACTAAAGCTGCGGCTCACACTTTGAATAATGGTTGGACATGACGAATGGTGAAGGGGTACTGCTTGCAAGAGTGAGT
>NW_020868818.1:596390-598890 GCF_003789085.1 Penaeus vannamei
CAAGTAAGAAATCGTATCCATATAACACTGAATGGATATTTTTTCTATTTTGATAATACTCTATAGCAACCACTAAAATCATTTATAGCATCACATCTCTTTTATCAAGAGAAAAAAAAGAATGTGAACCACCCAGAGGAGCCGTCAAGAAGAAAGGGAAGCTAAAACTGTCCGAAAAGCGCCTCGAAATAACATGAGAAATCGTCCTCATTAATCCACGCAAAATATAATAGTGTTCCCTTAAAAACACGTGAAACCTAATACACCAAGAAAAGCATACTAAAGTCACCACATGAAGGCCGGGAAGAACAGTTAAGACACCTGCGTGGGGGAAGTAGGTCGAGGGAGCGAGACAGGTAGGGGGAGGCGAGGCAGGAAAGGGAGGAGGGGGTGGGGGGCAAAGCAAGCAACGTGGGCGAGGGCCAAAGAGTGTGTTAAATAGACTGAAGGGAGCGGGAAGGCCGGGCAAAGACCGCTACTCGCGCGCACTTCATCAACGGCCCGCCTCGACACAGCATCTCTTCCCTCCAGCTTTCCGGGAATTCTCATTTTCCGCCACCAACTTTGATCATATACGCTGTTAGGCAGAGCGTGTTAATGGCTCTTTTCTTCGTATTATTCTAATAGGAGACAACTGATAACGCCTCGGCCTCTGGAGGAAAATTAAGACACGAATCCTGGAAAACTTTATTAGACAATATCCCAGGAGGAAAAGTTCGAAAGAGCAGAGGAAGCGGCGGAGGCGGAGGTGCTGGAGGAAGAGGATGAACGAGCGGAAAGGATGAAGAGGGAGGAAGAGGAGATGGAAGAGGGAGGGAAGAGAGAGGAAGAGGAGGAAGAGGAGATGGAAGAGGAGGAAGAGGAGATGGAAGGGGAGGGGAAGAGGAATGAAGATTGGAAGAGGAGGGAGAGGAGATGGAAGAGGGGATTAGGCGGAGGGGAAGAGAGATGAAGAGGGAGGGAAGAGGAGATGGAAGAGGAGGGAAGAGGAATGGAAGAGGGAGGGGAAGAGGAGATGGAAGAGGGAGGGGAAGAGGAGATGGAAGAGGGGGGAAGAGGAGATGGAAGAGGAGATGGAAGAGGGAGGAGGAGATGGAAGAATGGAAGAGGGAGGGGGAGAGAGATGGGAGGGAGGGAAGAGAGATGGAAGAGGGAGAGAGAATGGAGAGGAGGAGAGGAGGAAGAGGGGAAGAGGAGATGAGGAGATGGAAGAGGGAGGAAGAGGAGATGGAAGAGGAGGGGAAGAGGAGATGGAAGAGGAGATGGAAGAGGGAGGGGAAGAGGGAGATGGAAGAGGGAGGGAAGAGGAGATGGAAAGGGGAAGAGGAGAATGGAGAGGAGGGGAAGAGGAGATGGAAGAGGGAGGGGAAGAGGAGATGGAAGAGGGAGGGGAAGAGGAGATGGAAGAGGGAGGGGAAGAGGAGATGGAAGAGAAGATGGAAGAGGGGATAGATAAAATTGACAGAGAAGTGGAGAACTGCACGCACAGCACACATTCCACCTCCTATCCCTTCATACATAGACGAGTCCACACACAGAGTTAGATAAAGTTAGACAGATCGAGAGAGAGAGTTAGATAGATTGATAGAGAGGAAGAGATAAAGAGCGAAAGAAAGAGACAAACTGATATAAATAGATATGCAAATGAATAGACAGGCAGACTGGTAAATAAAAAAATATATATATACACATAAACATAAACGGCAATGTGCAGTACATAACTGATCCTGATAACTGCATTTTGGCCTCAATTATGCCCTCTCATTCCCGGTATTATGCGCCGTTAAATCAATCATTGCTCGCGGCGCGTTCGATTGACTGGCGAAACTGACAGCCTTGTCTGAATTAAATATGCGGCCTCACTTTTTTTTTTTTTTATTTTTTTTTTTTCCCTTTTCTTGCGAGTGGCTCTTATCTCGCTGAACAGACAGTTTATCAGCAGGAGAGATGTCGTTGGGTTTAAAAATAATGACTGGTTTTAACTGTTTTGAAATTGGTAGTAAAGTCATTGATTATAATAATGATGACGGTAATCATGGTGATGATAACAATAAGGATAAGAAGAAGAAGAATCATATAATGACGATGATAATAATGATAACAGCAATAAAAACAATGATGAGTGCAACGTTGCCTATAGTGATAAGTGCAAAATACTACACTACTACTGCTTCTCTTCTGCTATTACTGATAATGATAATAATTAAAAATGATAGTATTGGTACTAATGATAATGATTTTCATAATGATAATAACACTACTAATGATAACGATAATGATGATGATGATGATAGTAAATATGATAATGAAGACAATAATGATAGACATATTGATAATGATAAAGATAATAATGATAATGAAATTACCTATACACACACACACACACACACACACACACACACACACACACACACACACACACACACACACACACACACACACAACACACATATATATATATATATATATATATATATATATATATATATATATATATATA
>NW_020868818.1:628890-641390 GCF_003789085.1 Penaeus vannamei
AGACATCAAACAGGAAATGTCTAGATTGAAGATCAACATACTTGGACTATGTGAGGTAAGGTGGAAGGGCTCTGGCAAGGTAACATTGGACGGCTTTACCATCATCTACTCAGGAGGAACTAAGCATGAGAAGGGTGTAGCGGTACTCATCTCAAAGTCACTGAAAGGTTTTTGGGCAGTGTCAGACAGAGTGATGATGATCAAGCTCAGTACTAAACCACTTGATCTAAAAATCATTCAGGTGTATGCACCAACTGCAGACAGTACTGAGGAAGAACTTGAAACATTTTATGACGACATCGAGCAGGCATTGAAACAGAGCAAGTCAACAGACATCACAATCATCCAAGGAGATTTCAATGCGAAGTTGGGCGAAGGGCGTTATGAAGACATAGTGGGTCCTTTTGGACTGGGAGAAAGGAATGACAGAGGTCAGAAGCTCCTGGAGCGGGCTCATTCTAAGGACTATATGATTGGAAACACCTGGTTTACGCAACATCCGAGAAGATTGGCAACTTGGCGAAGTCCAGGGGACAAATATAGAAATCAGTTAGATTTTATCATGATCAAGAAGAGACCATGCAAGACATATCCCGGTGCAGACTGTGACAGCGATCATTACCCAGTAGCATCAAAGTTATGTCTACGACTGAAAAAAAAATGAAAGTATCAAAAAGGGAGAAACAACTGGCTCTGACCCTCCTGCGTAGTGAAGAGATCAGAACACAGTATACTGTCAAAGTGAAGAACAGATTCGAAGCACTTCAAGGCGAACCTGAAACAACTTGAAAGAATGTTTTATCACTGCCGCAAATGAATCCCTGCCTGCAAAGAAGACAGATCAAAAGAGTAAATGGATGACAACTGAAATTCTGGAATTAATGGAGACAAGAAGAAGGGGTAAGAATGTCAACAATACGAGTGAATACAAAAGAATAAACAGAGAAATCAAAAAGAAGTGCGATGAAGCTAAGGAAGTGTGGCTTAACTCTGAATGCGAGAACATACAGCAGCTTTACATCAAGGACTCTAACACTATGCACGAGAAGATCCGGAAGCTTAGCGGAAAGAAATCATCCTGTGCTACTAGGGCACTAAAGGCAAAGAATTGAGGTCATCATGGAAAAAGACAAGATCTTGGAGAGATGGGCAGAGTATATAGGATAATTATACAACTCTTAGAGGAATGAAAATTACACCTTCAGAAACAACTTTGAAGGACCACCCATCTTGCAAGACGAGGTATGTTATGCCTTAAGGAAAATTAAACATGGCAAAGCGTCAGGACCAGACGGGGTAACCATATAAATGTTCGATGCTCTGGAGGAATATGGGATAGACCTGATTACCACCTTAATTAACAACATCTATGATACAGGACACATACCATCAGTCTTCTTAAAATCAACTTTCATAGAATATACTTTCCTAAGAAGCCAGGAGCTATCAAATGTGGACACCATAGGACCATCAGCTTAATGAGCCATCTTACCAAAGTACTACTGAGAATTGTGATGCTTAGAGCCAGGAAGAATATAAAGTCAGGAATAGCAGACGAGCAGTATGGATTTGTTGAAGGAAAGGGAACATGAAACGCTATATACATACTGAGGACATTATCAGAAAGGGCTATAGAGGTACAACAATTCCTGTATCTGTGCTTTCGACACAGTGAATCATGAAACCATAATGAAGATCCTCGAAGACAACCTTGATGGGAAAGATCTTAGAATCATTCAGAACATGTACTGGAAACAAACAGCGGCCATTAGAGTAGACAACGAGCTTAGCCAGTCCCAAACTATCAAGAGAAGAGTCAGACAAAGATGTGTCTTATCACCAGACTTGCTCTCCTTGTATAGTGAAATGATCTTGCGAAAAATCGAAGGCAAGCCAGGTGTCAAAGTTGGAGGGCAGAACATCAACCTGAGGTATGCTGAATACACCATCCCGATTGCAGGCAACGAAGAAGACCTCCAGAGCCTGGTTAACATCATCAATGAGGAGAGTGAAAAGATGGGACTAGGTTTAAACATGAAGAAGACAGAATGCGTAATGAAATGTACACCTACATGCAATACAGAATGGCAAGACATTAAAGCAGGTAGAAAAGTTCATATACATTGGAACCCTAATAACAGCAGACGCTGTAGAATTGCCCAGGCAAAAGCTGCTTTTCAAACTATAGGGAACATCCTGGCAAACAGAGAAATCTCTATGAATGTCAGGAAGGGGGTTCTTAACACCTATATCTACCCAATTCTAACGTATTCCTCCGAAATGTAGTTTCTGCGCAGGATACTCGTATATCCTACAAGGATCATGTCAAGAACGAAAATGTGCTGAGAAGGGCTGAAACATCAAGATCCCTTCTAAATTACATTAGAATACGCCAAGCAACATTCTTTGGGTACATCATGCGAAAGCTTGGAATGGAGCACACTATAACCACTGGAAAGATCTGCGGTAAGAGGGAAAGAGGGAGACAGCGAGAGAAGATGCTGGACGGCCTCACGGCATGGCTACAAACATCAAACCCTTCCAGCACCATCACCAGCATCTGGAATCGAGAAGAATGGAGAACTATGATCGCCGAAGCTGCAAAGCATGGCACTTGAAGAAGAAGAAACACACATGCACACACAAAGGCAGATTTTTTTTTTTTTTTTTTTTTTTTTTTTAGCAAACCTGGCTCAAGCAGGCCTATAGCCGATTACGTACATCAAATAATTAGCTGTTTGTAGTAAAATGGAAATATCAATATTAACGCAACGTTGTATAATTATATGGTAACATGAACAAGCTACTTTATAACAAAAAGACCTACCTTTTCAAAGCTAGTGTCGTTCCATCTTTAGTGGATGTAGACTTCCGGATCCGCGGGGCCTCTGCTGCAGCCTGCAGGTGTCCGATTCTGACTAATTAGGGCCGTTAGAGCCCCGTTACCTGAATCTTTTATGTCCAGTTTCCGAGTACCTGCGAACTGCCAACTACTCGACGCTCACCCATTTTCACAAATTCGGGTAACAGGCACTTTTAAGCCTTCAGCAGTCCATATTAGATGGTATAAAAAGTATCCATTTACATTTATACTTATTTAAGTATGCATAATTTTGCTCAACGTCGTAAAAATAAGTATTCAAATAATTCTTTCATATCCATACTGGGAACCCTGGACTAGTGGCCATCAAATACAGGTAGGGTCGGCAAGGCACAGGTGGTTGACGGCTTTCTTATTAGTGTCGACATTATTTAGCCTTTTATTTATTTATTTATTTTTTTTTTTTAGCCTTTTATTATTTAGCCAAAAAAAAGGATTCTCTTTGTTTCAATGTTTGTATTCAAAGAAATACAATCAGGAACGAAAGCGTTAAAACTAATGAAAAAAATATTTATTTGATAAAACCGAGACCTTTTTTAGGAATGTGATTTTATTATTTCTGTTCTTACAATTTCAATTCACTATGTAAATTCATAATTCCCTCTTTGTTTTTCTTCATGTAACTCAATGGGTACACAACTTTTTTCAGAGTTGCCGATGATTTCTAAAAGATGATATTGGTAAAGTTAATGAATGTGTGTGATAAGAGGGAACTGCTGATAACGTGGATGATAATGATTGCAGTGATGGCTATGGTGATCATAAAGTTTATAATGATCATAAGACTACGGAGAGAAAAGGGAAATATCTGTAATAAATAACAAAAATTGTGATAACTGATAATAACAATGATAACAGTGAAAATAGTGGTGCCACTAGTAATAATGATAAAGATAATAGTGATGGTAATAATGGTGATAAAGATAGGAGGGGTAACAATAATAATAAATACAATTATAATGACAACAATAATGATAATAGCAGCAACAACAATAATAATGATATTGATAACAATGATAATAGTAATAGTAATAATAATGACAATGATAATAATTAAAACAAGAATGATGATTATGATAACGATATTAACAACAATAATGATGATATTGTTATCATCATCATCATTACCATCACATTACTTTACCTTTACGTTTTATTATTTACAGTAATAAAAATAATGATAATGGTGATTATGTTGATAGATAATGATGATAGAAATAATAATTACGATAATGACAATAATGCTTATTATCAATATTGTTATTTTGTTTATTATCATTATCATTTTATTGTTATTATTATCATCATCATCATCATTATCACCATCTTTATTATTACTATTATCATCATCATTATCACCATCATCGTCATTAATATATTTCTAAAAATAATAACAGTAACAATGATTATTATTATTGCTGCTGTTGTTATCACAGTTACTGCTATTGCCATTATTACTACTAAATACTATTATTAATAATATAATTTTTATCATTACTATTATCATTATCACGAAAATTATTATAACAATGATAATACAATTATATTAATATCAATAACAATGATGATAATAAAGATGATATAAATGGCAATAATAGTAGTAGTATTTCTATTGCTGCTATTGTTATTTTTCTCATTACAATGGTTTTAACAATAATAATAATAATATTTGTAATAATAACAATAACGATAATAACAATAGCAATAACAATACTAATGAGAATAATACTAATATCAACATCAACCAATGAGCTTGGTGGCAGCGATCGCAAGAAAAAACATGAACTAAAAATTGGATGATGATGACTGATGGTGTTGATGCTGACGAGACCGGCCGCACGATGGGATTAGGAGGAAGGATGGATGGACGAAGGAGGCGACGACAGGAGAAAAGAAAAGAAAAAAAAATAAGTGAAGGAAGAAACAGATCATAAGAGGTAGCGAAAGCAAACATCTGAAAAAATGTAAATAAGTGAATCAATAAATAAAGTTCGGGAGCAATTGGAAAAATATATATATATATTTATCATAATAAATATAATAATCATAATAAATCCAATAGCTAAATTCTTACAAAATGAGGACGCTGACGAAGGAAGAAGTAAGCAAACAATGAAAAGAGTAAGAGAAATGTATATGAGGGGGAAATGGTTAGGAAATGCAACGAGGAATGGGAGAAAAGGAGAAAGAGAGAACGAAAGAGTAAGATGGTGAATGAGAGAGAGAGAGAGATAGAAAAAGAGGGAGGGAGGAAGAAAGAGAGATAAGGAGAGAAGGAAAACGATAGAACGAGGAAGAGAGGAAAGGAGCGTTCGGTTATTGCCCGAACGAAAGTCACTGAGACAAACGCGACCGCCGGAAGACATTTCCTCAAGCGCCGTCGCTAATCATGACAGGAAAAGACTGAACCTTTGTCAAGCGTCATCGTGAATTCTCGCAGCGAATTATATTATGCAAAAGGCTCGACTGTGGAAACGGCTTTTGCATAATGGAAATGCCTTTGGGAGAAAAAAAAATAGAAAGAGAGACAGAGAGAGCGAGGGGGGGGGGGGGGTTGGTAGGTATACAAAGAAGGCCTTGTAATATCAGTAAGGTAAACATTGCACACAATAAGTCAGCCAAAATTATGTATTAATTATGCTTCATGTTCCGATACAGATTAAAATTGTCACAACTGTAACTACATAAATGTAGATGGCATGGCGGTAGATTTGCATCCGCCATTTGACTGGTGCCAATCCTCTCTTTCGGGAGTATTTGGTGTGGGTGTGAGTGCTCACAGGTATGGCTGGGTGTTGGAGATCGACGGGAGAGCCGGGGTGGCTCCCCCGACGGCTAAGGCCTGGGTAGGCCTGGTGTTGCTTGCTGTGGTCTTGCTCTATGTGGAGGATCCAAGTGCTGATCTCGGCCCGTTTTTTTTTTTTTTTTTCTGATTCACTACTCTGTGAGGGTAGTCCGGGTTTCGCAGGAGCCACCCCGTGATAGTTCTTAATTTAGTGTATGAGGTGACTGATTGAGAATCTAAAGGCAAGAAAGGAAATGTTGAGTAGAGCCATATGGCTATAAAGTTATCTCGGTGGGGGTGCTAGATATATACAGTCAAAGTTATTTTCAAATCTGAGCATGTGTTTGATGCAATTAGCTGCAGCTTGGACATAAGAGGATTATTAGCATGACTGAACTGAGGTGGTCTGATAGTGGAGAGAACAGGACAGGCCATAATGTAGTGCAGCAGCGGTTCTTCGACTAATGCTTGGCAGTGTTGGCATTCTCGAGATAAGCATTCGTCGATTTCCCAATGGCATCTATAGCTTAATCGAAGGCGATGTAGTGTGGTGGCATCTCTCCTTTTCATGGTTCGGAGATTGGTAATGGGTCATATTCAGTGACAGTCTGATACCATTGTGCTGAGAAGGAACCAGCATGTACCCAAACCTGATGATGTATGCGTGAAACTTGATAGGATGTAGTTTTCGCAAGTTTCTTGACATAGCTGATACTGGGTTGGAGGACAGTAAATTGAATTTGACTTAAACTGTCCTTAGCGGCTCGGTCAGGGAGGTCATTCTGGTCAATTCCAGAATAACTGGGGATCCACATAAAATATATGGATTTGCCTTGTTCAATCAATTGTTGCAATCGAAAGAGAGTAGTGGAGATCAGGTGAATATTGTCCTCAGGAAACTTCTGTAGAGTATGCAGAGCAGAGAGTGAGTCTGTAAGTATGTAGATCAATTCTTGAGGTAGAGAGAGTGCATGCGAGAGAGCCCCCTTATTAGCGAAGAGTTCAGCTTGTGAGATCGATGAGTGATTGGAGATGCGGCTAGTATATACATGCTCACCGCATACAAGTGCAGACCCAGCTCTTCCGGATTCTTGATCGAAAGAACCATCAGTAAAAAATGTGGCTATATCAGGGTTGGACTCGAGAAGTTGCACATCCTCCTGTGTGATGGTTTCTAGGCTGCAATAAGCCTTAGGCCGAGGTAAAATGCTTACATGAAAAGTTGTAAGAGGAGAATCCTATGGCTTGGCTCTGGTGTACCAGGGATTATAGGTGTCTATTCCTCTTCTTCGTATAATGGGAAGAAGATTCAGGGAGTCAAGAGATTGTAAAACACATCTGTGCCATGCTAGGCGTTTTGAGATTTAGGCTCGTTGTGTCTCAGTGATTTAGCAAGAGGGCCGTCATCACGACGTGAGACAATCTTACCGATCGAACCAGCTACCATTTGTTGGTTACGCGTTTGTAAGGGAACAAGATGGGACTCCTCCCTAAGGTTGGCTAATCTGGTCCACCATGGTGCTCCTAGTATAAGTCGCATGCATTTATTTTGAATAGTCTCTAACTTGGAGATTTGACTAGGAGTGAGTTGCAGTAGGGCTATGGAGCTGTAGTCAACAATGGAGTGGATAGCATGTACATAGAATGAGCAAAGGACATGATATCCTGCCCTGATGTCTGAGCCAGTTATTATTTTCATGACAGATATCCGGGATTTGGCTTTGGCCAGGAGGTATTTGAGCTGTGTTGAGGAGTCGTTTTGTGCATTGAAGAAGACCCCTAAGCATTTGTGTGAATTGACCCACTCTATCTTGTCATGGTGGATATATAGCCATTGTTTCGGTATGCAGCGTCTAATTTGCAATGCCCGTGTCTTTGCAGAGTTTACCTTTAGGCCCAAAAACTGGCATCTTCTGACCAAACGGTCAAGTGCAAGTTGGGCATTGACAAATCTGTTCCTCCCAGTCGTTATCAGCTGGTCATCGGCATATGCTAGAAGGTGGGTTTCTGGAGGAAGTTGTAGAGATTAATTCAGCCATGAGCATGTTGAAAAGGAAGGGACTTAGTATCCCTCCTTGGGGTGTACCATTTTGGAAGGTGTGTATGTCTGATAGAGTGCCTTGGAATTTGACTTGCGCTTTCCTGTCACAAAGGTAGTCGTAGGTCCAGCTAAGTAATTTGCCAGACACACCTCTGGCAGCAAGGATGTTTGTAATCACTTTGCAGTTTGCCAACTCGAACGCCTTTTCTATGTCGTGAAAGGTAATGCTATCGACCCCATCTGTCAGGGAGTAAATAGTGGCCAGGTTATCTTTTGTGCTTAGATCTTTGGTGTAAGCATAAATGTGTTGATGGGGATGTGGAATATAGAAGAGAAGTCTAGCAAGAACTGTGCGTTCCATCGTCTTCCTATACATAATGGTAAAGAAATGGGCCTGTAAGAACCAGCTGGGCTGGATTTTGGAATGGGTTGTATGACGGCAAGTTTCCAGCTTGGGGGAAGGCAAAAAATATATAGCAAAAGGAGAATGTCAAGTGCTTGAGGGCCGAGATGGTTGAGCATGGAATGTTATTCTGTCTAAGCCTGGGGCTGTGTCAGTACCAGTTTTCAATGCTTTCCGTAACTCTTGGTGGGAAAATGGTTGGTCTGAATCAGCAGGCTTGTTAATAGCGTAGGAGATGGATGCATCTTGCATAGGATCCTGAATTCTTAGGCAACACTGTGTAGAAAGAGGGAGCTGGGTGGTATCACTCCTGGTCTTGAACATTGTGATAAGGGCATCTGCTTCTCTTTTTCGCTGCGGGTGAGGTTGTTTCTTGAACTTTCCGGAGATTGCATTTGATTTCCTCCAGAGATTTTTTAAGGAGGTATGAACATTGAGGGTCTCGCTCCATTCAAGCCAGGTACGTGGTTTTACTGCCTGGATTTTCTTACAGATGTGTTTGTTGGTAGCTCGAAAAATAGCAAGAAGTTCAGGAGAAGGATGCCGTTTGAGTGTTTTCCTCATAATGAGACCATGTCTTACCTCCCTGGTCCTATCATTGTAGAACCATTGGTTCTTGTGTGTTGGAGAGGAAGGGGACATTGGAGGAAAGGCTTGAGTTACAGCTTGTTGGATGGCAGAAACGAGTGCGAATTCAAAATGATCTATGTCTTCAGGCGGAATGAAGCCGTCAGCCCAAGTCTCCATAAGGTCTTTGTATAGGTGTCAGTTTCCTTTCCAAAGGATCCATTTGGGGTTCGGAGGGGGAGCTGGCACTCGAAAGGCTTGGATGGTGGTAGTCACAGCAAAATGGTCAGATGCCAGGAATGGGTGTAAAGACCACTTTGTCGATGGGAGTAGAGAAGAGGTAACAAAAGTCAGATCAAGTACACCTCCACAGAGATGTATAGTGTCTTTTGAATTTAGTAGAGAGACATTAGAGAATTCTTGAAGGAGATTCTGAAGGTAATGTCCGGTAGTGCAGGTTTTGGCAGTAGAAGCATTTGTAGGGTTATTCCATAATGGGTTATGGGCATTGAAGTCCCCACAGAGAATGGAAGGTGAGTCATTTGCTATGGCAAAGATGTGATCTATTTTAAGTTTGGCAGAATCTCGAGGTCTGTAGATATTGAAGATGTGGTATTCATTGTGTTGTAAGGAGATGGTGACGCCTTGGTATTCAATGGAATAACCATAGTGTAGGTGGATAGCAATGGGTTTTGCCATAATATCTGTTCTGACTAGGATAGAGGAGCCTCTGTTTATCCCTGCTTGGTAGTAGTTATGGAAACCAGTATAGTTTGTAAGGTTGATGTGAGATTTTAGCAATGTTTCTTGAAGAAGGACGACATCATGCCTGTCTTCAGCAAGTGCAAGGGAAGATGACTCTTCAGCCCATTAACGTTCCAATGTAGAATACGTATACTATCTGTACCGGAAGAGTCACTTGCCATATCAGTCATGATTATCAGAGTCTATATCAGAGTCTACAATCCGTAAGAGTTCATCACTGTCTACAGAAGCAGGCCGGTCAGTTGGGGAATCTATAGTAATGTCAATATCCTGTTCCGGAATGTGAAAGACTGGGAGAGAGCCAACTGTAGAGGGGTAGGTGAGAGCAGTAGTTGGTTGAGGTATGTGGAATTCGGTAGGTAGAGATTGATCGTCGGCAAAGTGATTTGGCACTGGTGGAATAAAGTTGCCTTCACTACCAGAGGAAGACCGACGAAAACGTTTCTTCTGAGACGGATCAGGGGTTGGCACCAAAGATTTGTTGGTGTCGTGTGTGCTTGCTTGACGGTTTACTGAGGTTGCAGGCAGATCATTAGTCTTCTCCATAGTAATAGCTGAGTTTGTCACAGTCGAAGTGGAAGAAGTCTGGTTTCTTTCTGTTGCTTGGGCAGCACTACTGTTAGTGAGAACATTTGTGACAAGTTCCTGCACAACTTCTTGATTTAGTTGTCTTCCTACAAGTAGGTCCCATATGGAGAATGGACGTGAGGAACTCTATATCCCTGGTATAGTGTCTTTTTGTGTATTGCAGGAACAACTTGGGCATGGCAGAATGGAAGTTAGAGAGGCAACAGGTCTGGAAGCGTCTGCTGCAGCCGAAACTGCACTAGCATAACTTTTAACGTGTGAATGACCGCTAGAGGACGAAGGAGGGAGGTTGTTGCCCACGAGATGAGTTTGGCGTGTGAAGTTACGGGTAATTGGTGGCCTTGAAGTCTAGAGCCCTGGTGGAATCTGTAAACGTTTACTCCTTTCCTCACAAACAGGATTCCAGGCAAATGTCTGTGAGGTGTTCATCAAAACAGACACCACATCGTGGCTTAGATCTGCATTTTGTCACGAGATGATCAAAACGCTGACAATTGGTGCAGTGGAGGGGTTCACGGTAATATTCTCTCAAAGAGAAAGTCCCAAATATGCCCAAGCGTAGTTCTGTAAGAGGCTCCCCATGGAGAGTAATGAGAACTTGCCGGGTTTCTTCTTTCGAGGTGTGAACCTGAGTCTGGTGGCAGATTCTTCTAAGGGGTGTTCTTCCAGATATTCCATGGGAAATCCAATTGGATAGCCTTCAAGAACCATCTTGGTTTTCTTTAGTGGTGGATTACTAATATTGATGGCTACAGACTTGCCAGTAATAAGCACTGCAGCATTTTGAAGTGCCAATAGACTGTCCTGTTTTTGGCTTGCAGAATGTAGTCCCCATTGGGAGTGACCTTCGTCAATACTTGCAGGGACGGGAAATTTTTCTTGAGGGCTAGGAGAGCTTCTATGGAGGTGGGAAAGTCCTCAGATGTATTACGAATTTCGTACCAAGTCGAACAAAAGATATATCCATGGGAGAGGTGTCTTGTCGCACTAGCAAGTGACTGTGAAACAGGTGACAAATGACCTTCGGTGGTGGTATCCATCTTTACTTCTGAGGACGCAGATGGTGCTGCACAGTCCTGAATGTGAGAGGGTCCTGGCTGCGGGCTGACAGCTCCAGGATGGTCAGTCTTCACAGGCGGGGCAGGTGTTTTCTTGACTTTCCCCATTGCAGTCTTGATCGATGAGAACAAAGAAATGAAAAACTGAGATGGCTCACTTCCCTACCAAATTTATACCTATAAACAAGTAAATGAGGAAAACAACCCTATCAGAGACACCCTTTTCCAGATTAAGGCAGTCTAATGGCCCCCCTTGTGGTACTGCCTGCAGGGTTCACCATCTCTCTGAAGGGGACACTAAGGGAGAGTGAACTGGCCAGAACAAAGTAGGAAAATAAAGCAACTCGATTATCACCAAGTCTGACAGAAGGCTGTTTTTAATAGGAATACAATTCCTTAGATACAGTAGTTTATCAAAAACTGTGTGCTTAAAGTTTGTGACGCAGTGTGCCTAGACAAAAGACAACTCTTCTTAAACGTGAGCCTGAGCAGGAACACCGTTGCTGAACGTGTAGACCAGCTTTCCACCAACATAAAAGAACAGCTTGTGAGAAAGGGAAAAGATTTCATTGCATATTCTCTTGCTGTGGATGAGAGCACGGACACATCTGACATTGCCCAGCTGTCAATTTTCGTCCGTGGAGTAGACTCCAGCCTGAGCATAACAGAGGAGTTTTTGGCATTATGCCCTATGCATGGCACAACTACAGGATAAGGTCTGTATGAAGAGGTATCCAGATGTGTAAATGAGATGGGGATGCCTAGGGAAAAACTCGTGGGATTAACCACAGACGGAGCACCCGCAATGTGTGGGCACAGGAGTGGATTGGTGGCAAGGATGCGTGAGAGGATGCTGGAGGAAAACGTCACAGATGAGTTGACAGCTTATCACTGCATCATACACCAGGAGTCGTTGTGTGGCAAAGCCTTGAAAATGGAACATGTAATGAGCACCATAACGCGGGCAGTTAACTTCATCAGAGCCAAAGGTTTAAATCAGTGCCAGTTCAAGGCATTTCTGGGCGAGTTAGATACAGAGTATGGTGGCTAAGCCAGGGAAAGGTGATGCAAAGATGTTTCGAGCTGCGTGAGGAGATCTGTCTGTTCATGGAAAGCAAGGGGAAAGACACAACAAAGCTCCGAGATGAAACTTTCATGTGTGAAATGGCATTTCTCTGCGACATCACGAACCATCTGAATGTGATGAATCTGCAGCTGCAGGGACGGGGACGTGTCATCTCTGATATGTACAGTACAGTAAAGGCCTTTAAAACCAAGCTGAGTCTGTGGGAAACACAGATGCGGAAAGAAAACTTAAGCCACTTTTCCAACTGCCAGACCATGAAAGAGCTCTCTACTGCTGTGTTCCCGAGTGCACAGTTTGCTGATACTTGCCGCCGACTTCCGACCAT
>NW_020868818.1:657534-682534 GCF_003789085.1 Penaeus vannamei
TTTGGCAGGTAATAGGTCCTGTGCCAGTCTCACGGTGTAACCGTTGGTTGGACACATGGTCCCGCAACAGTACCCATAGCTGGCGCAAGGACCTATTACAAAAGGCATCAAGTCAAGAACCCAAGGCACAGGATAGTGTTCAGGTTTCACTATCTTATAGCAAAACTGGCACTATCAGGGGCTTGAAGACACGAAGCTTGGTCCCTCTGCACGGGTATCGGCATCTCCAAATTATTCAGTGAGAATATGTATGAAGTGTGTGTGGTGACGAGAGCATATTGTTTATTGTCATAGAGTTCTTTCTGAAGCACAAAGGTACCTTTGGAAAGCCTGAGGGCTATCACTGTCGTATCTTACCATTGTAGCACCAGCTTTCCCTGTGGACTGGTCAACGGATCCATCTGTGTAGACTAGAAGGTTTTGAAGTTGATTGAGAGTCTGGTAGTTGCATCACTAGTGCCAAATTTTCTGCTGTGCAGAGAGTCCTGGTGATTGGGAGAGTATCGGTATGAGATATGATTGACTGATGAGCCCAAGTTTTTATCGAGCATTGGGAGCATCAACTTCCCTAGAGATGGACATTGGCACAGCATTCATTGCGTGTAGGGATACAAGGATAGATGCATGCCAAACAAATATTGAGCTATCCATCTCGTTGGGAGTGAGTAGCATATCAGTGATGTTTTTTAGTGGTGATCTAGGCCAAGATATCATTTTAGCCACGAGGCCGGTAGTCACTTGTGTTCTGGACTGAAGAAACGGAATGATTCCATTCTTAGTAAGCAAGCCTGATCCATCTGGGTGCAACAGGGATGATTCTCACAGCGCAATTTGGAATTGTTTCCATGGACGAAATCTTGGGTTAGTAGGGCGAGGGCATTGTAGTAGAGATCTGGATGTAGAAGAGTCTCAGTGTTCTAAAGCCAACCCCAAGCTTGGATGAAGTTAACCTACCCATGACATGGAGGAGAAGCTTGGTGCGCGCGATGTCTGAGCTGTGTAGTCAGTGAAAGGTTTGCACTGAAGATACTAAGACATTTGTGTGAATTTACCCAATCCAAGGGGAGTTAACCTATGTTGAGTTTTGCTGAGCAATATGGTCTGTTTTGGAGGGCTTTTGATTTTTGACTGTTGATCTTGAGCCCAAGATTTCTGCAGGTTGTTTCAAGTAAATCTAGGAAAGCTTGGACATGAACATATCTATCTTTTCCGGTGGCAACAAGCTGTAGATCATCAGCATAGGCTAGATGTTTGCCATTAGGGAAGGGGAGTTCTACTAAACGATAAGGAGGTTGAATAGGCTGCCTTCAGGTGTTCCATTCTCAATGATGTGAAAAAATCAGAAGTGTGGCCCTGGAATTTTACTCGTGCCTTCCTGTTTGAAAGGTAGTCCCTGACCCATTGGAGGAGTTTGCCCATCACTTTCTTCTCAGCGTGTATGCAGCAGCATCATGGTTCGCGAGCTTGAAGGCTTTTTCCAGGTCGAGGGCAACGATCGTTGCCATCTGTTAAGGAAAGGAAGGTGGCGATATTTGCTGTGTCTGTCCCTTTTTCATAAGCAGAATTCTGTGGGCGGAGAGATGGTTTGATGTGTTGTAATCGATGGAGCACAGTTACCGATGCAGGAGAGAAGGGAGATAGGGCAGAAGGCATTGGTGCTGTCTCGCTTGGGTATGGGTTGGATGTTGACAGTCTAGTGGTAGGGCTCTTTGATGATACGAGGCATTGAACAGTCTGAGCAGGGCTAGTTTGCTTGATGGGCTTAAGTGGTGGAGCACGGAATAAGGGATTTTATCTACACCTGGGACTGCGTCTCGTAGTTTTTGTTGCCCTGGTGAGTTCAGCTAAAGTGAAAGCTGTGTTACTCTGGGCAGGAGTGTCTATCGCTGTTTGAATGCGATGCTGTCGGAAATGTTTGAGTTTCTGCAGCTTCCTTGAAATAGATTCCGGCACTTGTGAGGATGAGCATCGTGTGGCAAAAGATCTGGGATTAGAATGTGGTGCAGGCTCTGAGCTTTTGGTCCCTGGATCTCGAGCCAGATGCTGGAGCTAAAGTACTCTTAAGCTGTGCCAGCTGTCTGGGAACAAGGGGAGCTAGCGGTCTAAGAGCAAGCTGTGAGGTGTCCGTGTCATCCAATCAGGTCTCGGCATTGCATCAAGAGGCGGCTGATGGTGAGGTGGAAGGACAAGGCTGTAGACTCATGTGACCTAACCTGGCAATTATGCAAAGCAGCAGGTTGCGGGGTCGTGCTGCTACAATACGTATAACACCATCAAACTCCTTATCATCTTCATTGCTATTTGATTCAGCAGGCAGCCACTCAGATCCTGAATCAGTCTCTGCCAAACGTTCACTGTTTTTGTTATTGGACCTTTGTTCAACTTGGGAATGTCATACTCACTATCTTGACTACTTTCGTCAGTGTGGTCCTTGTCTTCCTGGAGATCAGCAAGAGGTATGCCATTTTCACTCGTGTCATCAGGGATGCTTTCAAAATTGATTACTGCAACAGTATACCCACACATGACTTCAATACCCTTGTATATATCTGCAGGACAGTCCAGGTCACCAAGAGTGACATTTTCGGTCATTATTCTTCCATCGCACCAGACCAACAAGAGAGGGATCCATCTAATAGAGATGGAATGACACACTTGCTATCAAACTTTATGTAAAATGCTTAGAGACTATAAACTAACATGGTCCTACCCAAAAGATGAAAACGAGGGCTATTACACCTCAAAACAGAATTTAGTTTTATTGTTTTAACATTTATTGCATAATTTCAACTTGATTTTAACTACCTGTACCTCACCCTCTTTAAAAATGTATTGTGGAACAAGGCCAAACATCATAAAGTAACACTCATCATCAAGGAACTAGTGCCGATGTGGGCGCATAGCCGCATCCACCCTTTGTTTCCATCTAAGGGTCCCTCATGACATGCCGTCAGGCAGGGACTTCGCCCATCTGGAGCTCCTAATCTGCCCAGGCCACGACTTCCTGGGTCGTCCTACAGGCCTCCTCCAACCAGGGCTGTCTCGAACAGACACACCTTGTTGGGCTGGATCATCCTAAGGAAAGCAAGCCAGGTGGCCGTATAACCTGAGTTGGCGATCATGGATTGTGCAGGTAACAGGTCCTGTGTCAGTCTTATGGTGTAACCATTGGTTGGATACATGGTCCCGCCAATAGTACTCCATGATCTGGTGCAAGGACCTAATACAAAAGACATCAAGATGAGACTCCAATGTACAATATACTGTCCAGCTTTCACTACCATATTGCAAAACTGGCATTATCAGGGCCTTGAAAACATGTAACTTGGTCCTTCTGCACATGTATCGGCATCTCCAAATACTCCTGTCGAGAGAGTTCAAATATGTACCGACCGAACAGGTTCTAGCAAGTCCCCAAAGTCCTGGATCTTGGCCCACGAGACCTCTAGACCCAAAGGCTTCCCTTCATTACTAAAGGCATCTAGAGCCACCACTAGGGTTTCCAAAGACTCAGAATAGCAACATCAGCAAAGTCAAGGTCAATAACTTTGATATTGGTGAGAGTTTCCACTCCACAATGACTGACTAGTAGCTCTGCCCAATATCCAGTCCATGCAAGTGTTGAAGTGTTGGTGCAAGGACACAGCCTTGCCTCACTACTGAACTAACAGCACTTTCAGTACTAGTGCCCAGGCTTGCTATTACTCCAATAATCCTTGTCGTAATTCCTCTCAGTCTCAGGATCTCCCATAGTGATTCCCGATATACCGTATCGCACAGCTTCTTGGTTAATGTAGGCTGCAAGCAGCCCAAGCCTGAACTCACGACGGCGCTCTACAATGACTCGAAGCACAAGGATACAGTCTATTGTGGACTTACCAGGAGTGAATCAGGATTGCTACAGCTTATGATGCCCCAGTAGGTGGTCTCTGATACGTCTCAGAAATATGTGGTCAAGAACCTTGCCTGGTATACTGAACAGTGTGATGCCTCGGTGATTGCTGCAGTCCCATTGGTCCCCCCTTCCCCTTCCAGAGGGATGACCATACCCCTCAACAGGTCAGGGGGATCGGTATCGGACCGCCAAATGGGAGCCAGGACTGCATGTAACCCCTGCACCATAGGTTCACCACTAGCCTTTAACAGTTCAGCTGGGATGCCGAAGATACCTGCTGCTTTACCACTCTTCAGCTTGGAGATTGGCCTCCTAACTTCAGTTAGGGAGGGTGGATCTTTACTAATGGGTGGGTCCGGCAACGGAATCTCGGCACTCCCCGCATCCAAGTTAAGAGTTGGGTGGGTCAACCTGGTACAAATGCTCAAACTACTCAACTCAGCACTCCGGCACTGCAACAGGATCTGAGACAATCTTGCCACTTACTAAACGAACTGCTGTCACTTGTGAAGAGGGCTTGGTATGCAGGACGAAGGTCATTTAATAAGAAATGGCCTTCTACCTCCTCTGTTCCTTGTCCCTTTTTAACAGTGACCAAGTTCTGCGAACCTGGGAACGGTGCAAATCCCGATCCCCTGTCAGAAGAGATGCACGACAAGCATCTGTGGCTTCCAGTGTCTCCTTTGAGATCAAATTCTGTCTTGATCTCGGGCGTTCACTAATCGATTCTTGAGCTGCATCAAGCGTTTTGTGCTTGAAGGTGTCCCACAGGAGACAGGGTCCGTTACATTGTCGAGCGCTGTGAAACGACCAGAGATGGCCTCACCAAATCCCCAGGAACTTTCCCCCTCCCTCATCCTGTCCAAATGAAACACCCTAGGGTGATCATTGGACCGCTGGAGAGTTTTGTAGTTGACCCGGAGGGTAGCCACCACCAATCTATGGTCAGTTCTGGAGGATCCTCCAAGTCCTAACGAGTATGTGGTCGATCTCCTTACCCGCATCAAAGTACCACATCCAACGATGTGAGTCTAGTACCAGGAGCCAGAAGTCCTCAATTTCTAGGACTTTGCAAAGTCCCGAAAAAGGAGGCTATTTTCGGTGCTGGTATCAGCTCCAGAACCATGGGGACTGATAGACATCTCATAGCCAACTCGATCACCGCATTGAAGTCACCCAGAACAATACGAATATCTCGCCGGGGACAACTGACACAGATGCAAGTTTGGCGTAGAACATCTCTTTCACGTCGAGTTTTCAAAGATCGGTAGGAATGTACACAGCAATAAGAGATATGAAGCCCTATGCTAGCTTCAGTCTCAATATCATTACATGCTCATCAACTGTGGTAACCTCTACTACCAAGGGCGGGATTCTGCTGGAGATGGTTATGGTTACTCCCTGAAGGTGACCGTCGTTGCGGCCCAACCAGTAATATGTGTAGCCACCTACACTGATCGTGCCGTGCCAAGTCTTCTCATCTCCAAGAGAGCAGCCAAGCCTCTCCCATTAACCCCAGGGGGCTTTGTGATAAACAAACTATAACCTGATTCAGTGCGTAAGGTAAATATTGGATATAAAGATGGTTTTCTTACCATGGATATTTTCTTACTCATAACGAAATTGTTTTTTCAATATAAGGTGCAGAATATGATGAATTTTAGAACAGTTCATGTCAGTAGTCTACTGAAGCTAGCTAAAGACATAATCTTAAACCAAAAATGCAGCAAATTCATCATAGGGAGGGTGTATTTGAAAGTGCGATTTGGGAAGGTCACTGCGAATCCAGCTCCTGAGGTGGATTGGGAACCGTCTGTGGAAACATGAATGCTGGAATGAATGGAGACATGGTCAAGGAAATGAGAGAAGGATAGAGGGGGTAGATGTTTAAGTCATCAACATATAGTGATGCCCGGGCTCCTGGTGGTAGGACTGAGACAGTCATTTACAGCAAGAAGGAATAAAGTGGCACTAAGTACACTTCCTTGTGGGACGCCTTTGAAGTGAGGAAAGGGTGATGTGGAAGAGGCAATTTTGACCAGGAAAGTACGTTTAGAAAGGAAAGATTTTATGAAGACACCCATGTTTCCACGTAAACCTAGGGAGGACAATTGTTGGAGGATACGGTATCGCCATGTGGTATCATATGCTTTTTCTAGATCAAAGAATGTGGCTAATACGGATTCATGGCGTGCAAATGCAGATGTAATATGTCTCGAAATGGGCAAGTGGGTCTGCTGTACTTCGGGCACGGCGGAAACCAAACTGGAAAGGAGAAAGGAGATTACGAGATTCAAGATAACACATTAGGCGGAAGGTAATCAGTCGTTCTAGTAGCTTGCACAAGCAGCTAGTTAGAGCAATGGGGCGGTAATCTTGGGGTAGGTTACCTGATTTATTGGGTTTTAAGAAAGGTAGGATAAGAGCTTTTGGCCAATGAGAAGGAAAATTTCCTGACGTCCATATGTGCTTGAAAATAGTTAAAAGGAAGTATAGATAGGAAAATGGGAGGTGTCGGAGCATAAGATAGTGAATACCATCAAGGCCTTCATGAGTGTTGCGGCACGACTGTAGTGCAGCGTTGAGTTCAGTAGAGGAGAAAGGAGCATTATAGGACTCATCAGAGGGTAGGGTGAAGGTGATAGGGGTGCGTTCCTTAATGGCTTTAATGGAAGAAAAGTGTGGGGAAAGGTGAGAGCCACTACTGACCTGGCTGAAATAGTCGCCCACTTCATTAGCTACTTCAATAGGCTCAGAAATGAGATTATCTTGAATATGGAGGACAGGTGCAGGATGGGGGGGATGTTTGCCTGATAATTTATGGATCCGTCGCCAAACAGCTGAAATAGATGTAGATGATGTAATTGAGGAAACATAATTTTGCCAGCTATTTGTTTTACTGTTTCTGATTGTACGACGAAGATGGGCAGATGCTCTTGTAAAGGAGATAAGGGCTGACAGTTGGTGAGGGGTGCCTCGTTTGTAGCAATAGCTGTTCCAGGCTGCTCGTTTTAAGCGAAGCTCTTTTGTGCAATCAGAATTCCACCATGGAACACATTTAGAGGTATAAGGTCTTGAAGTTAGAGGAATGGCTGTATAGGCATTTCAGGATCACGGTTGTAAAACAATGTAGCATATCTGAAATGGACGGTAAGGGGGATGGAGGGATAGGTATAGTAGAGAGTGAAGTGAAAGTATGCCAGTCAGCTCTATCAAAGCACCAGCGTGGAGGACTAGGAAGTGGTACATATGAAGTAGGAGAAAGGAGTATTGGGAAGTGGTCACTATAGGGGAAGTGGTCTAGAACTGACCAATGGAAATCTAAATGTAAAGTAGGAGAGCATAGAGAGAGGTCAAGGCATGAAAAGGATTGTGTGCGCATGTCAAAGTGTGTGGGGCGATCTGAATTAAGAATAATTAGGTTATCTGTGGAGAAGCGTTCTAGAGATCGGCCTCTGGAGTTGGTGGTAGAGTCACCACACAGAGTGTGGCGGCAGCTGAAATCACCAACTACGAGGAAAAGTGGTTGGAGTTGGGAAATTAGAGTTTCAAAGACAACAAAGTCAATGGGATGGGATGGGGAGAAGTAGACTGAAATCACTGTGATCCAGCGGCGAAGAAAGATGCGAATAGCTGTGCACGGACAGTAGTTTGTATGGGAGGTATGACATAAGGTGTTTTATGATGGATAAGTATAGACGAGACATAAAGGGAGTGTGGGGAAGAGATAAAATGGTAATTGGGAATTGGAATAGGAGCATGTGTGAGGAAAGTATCTTGGAGGCAGATAATAGATGGATTATAAGCAAGGATATGACGTAGGTCTGGTCTGTGAGAACGGAAACCGCGAATATTCCAGTGAAGGAGAGCTATATCTTGGTTATTTTATGAGTGAAAGCGTCAGGATGTGTTGGGGAATCTGGGGGGGGAAGGCGCTATGGGGTGTAAAGGAGGGGTATCAGGAGGTAGGGAATCTGGGGAAGGGCATTGTTATGACATGAGTGATTCCCGTGTGTATCCGGGAGGGAGTGGAAAGGATAGAGGGGATGGAGGGATGGAGAATGTGCGTATAGATGGGGTTGAAGGGGTGGGTTGTGTTGGGAGGGAGTAGGCGGAAGTGGTGTGGGGGGGGGGTATTAGTGGTAGGAGGATGGATATCGGAAGGATGGGGATGTGTTGTCTTGGGAGGGATTAGGAAGAAGGGGTGTAGGGGTGCTATGAGTAAGAGGGGGATGGATATCGGTGGTGAACGGAATTGAGGGGGTTATGTTGTGTTGAGAGGGAGTAGGAGGAAGGGGTGTAGGGGGAAAATGAGTAGGAGGGGTATGAATATCGGCAATCACTTCAAATGTGGAGGGAGCATGAGTTATGGGATCTTGTGTCTCAAGCATATAGCTTTGAATGTCTTCCATAATTTCTGCAGTGGAGTTGGTTGGAGAGTTTTGTGGGACAAAGGTTTTCTTACGTGGGGGGGAAGAGGAGACTGGTGTCTGAGGAAGAAAGGTAAAGGTAGGTGGTGGTGAGTGTGCTGTAGGGGAAGAAGGGTTAGAAACGTCTGTCTACTGCAGGTAGTGCGGGAGAGGGGATGGTGTTGGGGCTGTAGTTGAGATTGGAGCTGTGGTTGAGATTGCAGTGTCTGGATTTAGATTGGCAAAAGAATTGGTCTCAGGGAGGTAGAATGTAGAAATGGAAGTGGGGACATCTTGGGATGGAAGGGGAGGGGCAGAGCGAGCGATGTTACTAGAGTATGGATTATGAGAGAAACCTTGTCGACATGCTTCCTGTCTGGCTTCACGTAAAGTGAGACCATTTTTGTATCTGAGAGTTGCTACCTCAGATTCAAACTTGTAAGTGGGACAGCCTCTATAAAATACATTATGCAGAGCAGTTTGATTGGCTAAGACCAGGTTGGGCACATATGGGGCATTGGTCTGTGGAACGGCAGTGTTTGGCAGGATGTCCAAAGCGCCAACAGTTTTGACATTGACGGGGAGGAGGTTGGTATGGTCGAACAGGGAGGGATTGTCCACCAATGTAGATATGTAAGGGCAGGTCATGTGTACGGAAAGTAATTTTGGCAATGTTGGTCGGATTCTTTCGTTGACCTCTAGGAGGAATGGTGTAGCAATGTACTGATTTCACATCTTGGTCTTTGAGGCATGCTAATAAGTCTTCTCCAGTCTGACCAATCTGTGGTATCGACTGGGCAGTTTGTTGGGGAGAGAGAGGCAGTTCCGGGACAAGTATTAAGGGTTGGATGAGGTTCTGCAGGAATGGGGTTGCCAGAATGATCAGTTAAATTTGATAGTGCTATAGATTCAGTTTCTGATCTGACTTACAAGACGGTAGCGACCGCTTCTGGTATAGAAAGGGACTCTGCCCACTTGTTTTTTGGAGGCATTGTTGAAAGAGAAGATTGTTGCCTGTGTAAGGAGCTGAAGAAGGGATCACGAAGACAATTAAATCAGACAATTAAATCAGGAGTACCGTGCCCATGGTTCCCGCATGCCATTCAGGACAGGCACAAGGTCAGCCTTTCATCCTTTCGGCACAGCTCTTACACCTTAGGAAGTAGATAGTAGAAGGGGTTGGAGAAGGGACGGATACAAAAAGCTGGAAGGGGAAAAGACCATGCAAAATTAGTTGAGTCATGGGCTGAGGTCCTAGGCAGGGAGATCCCTGTATTGGATCTCAGTCTTCGTCTCTTAAGCCCGACACACCCAACACCCACCCACCCAAAACCCACCCACCCACCCACCCACACCAAAAACCCACCCACCCACCCACCCAAAAACCCAAACACCCACCCACCACCCAAAACCCACCCACCCAAAAACCCACACCACCCACCCAAAACACCCACCCACCCACCCACCCACCCAAAAACCAAACACCCACCCACCACCCACCCAAAAACCCCACCCACCCACCCACCCACAACATGAAAAATTGATCCCATTTGGCTGGGCCAAATAGTATTTAAGATATTGGTAGAGTTGTGGGTGGTAGGAGGACGGGGACATGTGGAAGAGGGAGTATTGTTGAGGGGGGTAGTATTACAGAGAGATGGTTAATAAGGCTGTAAGGCAGTAATAAGGGAGGATGGGGTATTTGACGAAGGTTGTGGGGGTAGAGGTGATGAAGTTGAAGAAGTTGGGAGAGTAGGAGTCTCAACTTGGGTGGATAATGCACTAGTAGGTATTGAGGAGTGGGTAGTAGTTGTAGTGTTCAGAGTCGTGGTCAAAGGAGAGCCTTTGGTCGGGGAGCCGGGAGAGTTTGAGTCGGTGGGGCTATTTGATGAAGGGGCAAGCCTCATTGCCTCTAATATGGGTATTACTTCATTACTGGCCATGGGACGCCTTGACTATGTTGGGGAAATAAACAGTCCACCCCTCAGGGGCCCCTTGAGGGGTAAGGGCTTGACAACTAAAACAGGAGAATACTGTACAAACGGTTCCCTCGGGCCGTTCAAGACTGGGAAAGTCAGCCTTTTATCCTTTCAGCACGGCTCTTACACCTTAGGAAGTAGATAGTAAAAGGGGTCGGAGAAGGGACAGAAACGAAAGAGCTAGAGGGAGAAAAGACCATGCAAAATTAGTGGAGTCAAGGGCTGAGGCCCTAGACGGGGGGATCCCTGCATTGGGTCTCAGTTGATGGTTAAAAGCGAAATAAATGTGCTAGAATTCCAAGCTCATACAGCACTATAGGATGGTAGAGTAAAGGGTGATGGCAGGTCATAGTTGTTATGCGTCAACTATCTAGAGTAATGTTCGAAGGTTGAAGAAGGGTAAGGGAGTTGATTAGAGAATGTATTATGGTGGTTTAGGTAAGGGAATTAGATCAAGTGAAGAATATTTATGCATCTGAGGAAGGAGAACAGGTTGTCATGGCAGAAGCTGTGGGATTCTGTAAGGGTGTCTGATATGTTGGGAGGTCGGTATAGGGAGGATAGGTGGGGTAAAGCAGAGGTGCGGGCTGTAGTAAAGCGTGGGCAGGACAACAGAATGTGTGGAACTGAAAAAGGGATATTACATAGGGAAGCAACATAAATAAGTACTACAGTTAAATTCTTGACTTCTGTTCCAGAGGCATTTTACAACAGGACATTTATCAAAGTGAGGGATTAATATTTCATAAAAAGATTAAAATCATTTTACTAACTTTTTATCTCTTTTCTTGAGCTTTATTTCTTTATACACACAATTTCCTTGGTACATATTATCAATAAAACGATTTTATTTATTTTACTAAACACTTCAAAATGCGTTCCATGTAAAGAATGGAAGAATGAACACCCAACCATAGGCAACCTCACCCCAAAAAAAAAAAAAAAAAAAAAAAAAAAAAAAAAAAAAAAGTCTTATCATTATTATTATTAAATGATAGTGAACATACAAAATTATATAGTTATAAGACAGTTAAAATAAGGAATTGAAAAAAGAAAAAGAAAAACTAATTGTACAATATTCCAAGGGATGATGAATAGAGAACGTTAAATTTTGGTGGCACTGACTACCTCTATCAGGTGAAAAGCACTTTTACAAGGTTCAACAGGTATTAATAAATGCAATTACTAGATCACCTGATACAGCTATATCAGGTCTTGTGCTAAAATGTCAATACATTTTAACTGACAATTTATCCATTGATTCAACATTAAGAAAATTTGGTACATGTATTTGTATGATACAATGTCTTTACTGCTGTTATTTTTCTCTCAACATTGGTTGCTTATTGAAAAAGAAATGGTTACTAACATTTACAAATGGAACATATATAACAGAAAAACAAACTACAAACAGCAACCTCTTAGAGGAGAAGAAAAGAGATAATCCCATAGGATTTACTGCACTTTTTATCCAACTGAAACATTTTAAAACAGCAAGATACAAATGTACTCTTAGGTTATAGTAACCTTCCATACTTCCTATTTTTATGAACTCTTAATGGTGATGATGTTTTAGCTAAAAGAGTTTAAGGCACCTTTCAAATTCATGATCTCTTTAAATGTAGTACATGTCATGTTCTGCAGCATTTATCATGTGTACTGATGGGTTCATACAGAATGTTTGCAATAACTTTAATACCCTGAGAGTAACTAATAAATAAATTTCAATTACATAAACCTTGGTGATCACATTAACCAATCTGAAAATATTTCACAGATTAATGAAGTTGTTATCAGGAATGATGCCTATTTTCATGTGTATATCTGAAGCTTTGTGGATTAAGGAGTGATTCTCTTGGGGTCCCTTGGGAACATGGAGGTCTTCCTAATGTTATCCAAACCAAGATAGAGCATAGTGACTCTCTCGAGTCCTATACCTCCACCAGCATGGGGTGGGCATCCATACTTGAAGGAATCAATGTATGACTGAATTGTATGGATAGGTATTTCATGTGCTTTAGCTCTCTCAACAAGAAAGTCGGCATCGTGGATTCGCTGTGCTCCTGACAAAATTTCTTCACCTCGCATAAACATATCATAGGAGTTGCTCCACTTGGGGTCTGATGGATCTGGCATAGTGTAGAAAGGTCTAACAGCAAGTGGGTATTTATCCAGAATGTAAAAATCAGTATCATACTTTGCTTTTACAAGACGTCCCAAAAACTTCTCATTGGGTGTGCTGAGGTCTTCGGTCTCTTCCATTTCTATACCAGCTTCCTTCAACATTGCAACTCCTTCCCTGTACTCTAAAATCAAAGGTGGGTCAAGAAATTTGAAAGGCTCAGCAGGAAATTGCTTATTCACAATAGCAATTTCTTCAGCATAATTATCACGGAGTCCCCTAAAAATCTCTGTAAACATCTGGCCAATAACATGTACAGCTTCATGATAATGGTGTGTAAAAGCCATTTCCAGATCAAGACCAACAAACTCTGTTAAATGCCTGTGTGTGTTAGAATTCTCTGCTCGAAATACAGGACCAATTGTAAAAACTTTTCCAAAATCAGCTGCAATTGCCATCTGCTTGTACAACTGTGGACTCTGAGCAAGGAAGGCTTCTTTTTCAAAATATTTCATACCAAACACATTTGCTCCTCCTTCAGATGCTGCTGAAATAAGCTTGGGACACATAACCTCAGTAAATCCTTTAGCCCTCAGTGCTTCCCTGAAGAGGTGACAGACACCACCTTCCAGCCTGAAGATGGCTTGATTGGTGGGAGTTCTCAGATCAAGAACACGATTATCCAGTCTTGTATCTTGATTGACTTTGATTTGTAGACCTTCAGATTCTTCTGCATCAGGACGCATTGCATCTTCAATCTGAAAATGTCAAAACTGGCTGGAGTGTTTATGTATGGCAATTCATACATGCATGTAAACATATGAGCATACAGTCTCTCTCTCTCTTCCTCCACAAATCATCAATGTGTAATAAATTTATGCAAAAACATTTTTCCTGATACTACATAAACAATAATTATAAAGTGCTGAAATAATAATGAAAAAAAATATGATAATGATAAACATCATCCCCTTGGATCATTTGGAATGTACCAATGGTGAGCCATGTCTGGAAGAATACCAGCTCTGGGGAGGACAACTATTTCAATGCTCAGGATCCTATCCCTACCTTCCTAAGATGCAGGGTGTACAATAGAAAATTTGAAATAATAAAAATATAAAAACATGTTACTTATTGTTATTTTTATTGCACAATTATAGACTACCTAGAGAGATGATATGGAGTCTGTGCAAATAAAACATTGTATTACCATTTTGATGCAGCATATCAAATGACATTATCTAGAAAAAGATAATAACACTGAAAAAAGAGGTAAGAAACCTTGACCCTACACACAGGTCATACACCCAGGAGAGTCAACAATCAAGTAAGCCTAAGGCCAGATTGTGGGCCACATGTGGGCAACAAAGCCCCTGCATCAAATGGACTAAAAATAATAATAATAAAGAGGTTGGAAAAAAAAAATATATATATATTTTCAAACCCTTGATACCATGTACATGTGCCAGTCCACAGTGGTCTTGTTTTATCCATTTTGTTAACCTATAAGTGCTTAGTCATCAAGAAATTGCTGCTAGGCCCAACTGATCTCACTTCTTTACCTAGTTTCTTGAATGTTATAGGAAACTAGTAATCAAAATTATTGTTATTATTATTGCTATTGATGAAATATGGTAAATAAGGTAAATAGAAGTCAGGTAGACTTAGTAATTCCCTCCTTAGTCCTTCAGCACTTTTGGAGCCATCTGTGTGTAAACTCTTAATAGAGACAAAGCCACCATAAAGCAGTCTACGTAAACAGGCACTCCTGCCATCAACGGATCAATATCATACTTTGAACATTAAAGACTTAAATGATTGATGATAGGGAGGATAACATACCTGCAAAGGCAGCCGTGGTGATGAAGAGGAGACTACAAACACTTTTGAAACATGGATCTCCACATCCTGAACACTACATGACTCAACCTTCTGATCTGCACTCACCACCTGTAAGCATTTCAAGGTATTAAAATCTTTAAAATTTATAGTTAATGGTTATCAATTCTGATTTAAACTGTGTAACTTATCATTCCCTTCCAATGAAAAAATCTGAGTCTGAGAAGGTTTAAGAGTATAACAAAAAATAATGATACCTTTTATATATAAAATATATTTTATATATATATATATATATATATATATAATATATATATATAGAGAGAGAGAGAGAGAGAGAGAGAGAGAGAGAGAGAGAGAGAGAGAGAGAGAGAGAGAGAGAGAGAGAGAGAGAGAGAGAGAGAGGGAGAGGGAGAGGGAGAGGAGAGGGAGAGGGAGAGGGAGAGGGAGAGGGAGAGGGAGAGGGAGAGGGAGAGGGAGAGGGAGAGGGAGAGGGAGAGGGAGAGGGAGAGGGAGAGGGGGGGGGGGTGGGAAGGGGATGGAGGGAGGGAGGGAGGGAAGGAGAGAGAGAGAGGGAGAAACATGCAAATAGAAAGCATACCTTTCCTTCAACATCTATAATGCTTTCTTTATTTATGTTGCAGACAAATTTTATCATCTGCTTTGACACCTTCTCCCCCACAGCTATTACACACTGAACAGTGTGTTCACGATGTCTTAACACAAAGAAAGCTTGTTTACCTGAAAAAGAATGAAACATGTTTAAACCATTAACAAAAGAGCCATTAAGTTTAAAAAGCATTTTCAAATACATCTCATAACCATGCTTAACAGATCGCAAAGCACTAATAGTAACCCCTCTCGATATGGTGTGCTCTCAGCTGCAATTGATATGCAAAACAACTTTGGATGGGATGTCAAATCTCAGATAACATCTTTTACCCTGCCTCATGTATGACATTCCTATATAAAACAAATCCATTTTTTTTCTAGAAAATAACAATGATGACACCATGTGGAAAGGTAGCTAATGGAATGATAAAACTCCATATATTCATTACCTTCATTTTTCAGTATCATCTTTTCTTTTCTCTTTTTCTCTCTTCCTTTTTTTTTTTCTTTGTGTATTTGCTATAACAGCCAGTGAAAGGCCCATCACCAAGCAAAATTTATTTATCAAAGAAAGAAAGAAAGAATGCAAAATAGACCCCAGTCCTTTTACTCAATTTCAACAAAATTATTTCCTCAAAGTAATCTTTTTCAGCAATAAAACTAATGGAAAAACGTAATTACCTTTCCCTCTTGATGTATGGAGACGAGCACGTATCAACACAGTCTTGTTGGCCAAGTTTTTCCCAAGGTCACGAATATCAATGTGTTTAACTTCCAGTTTCTGCTGGCTCTTATTCAAAGGTAGGTCTCCATAACAGCCTTCAGCACAGTCTTCTTCTGGTCCTTCATTATTACCTCCCTGTCAAGGAATCATATGTCAGCTGATCTTCACTTGGGAGAAAGAGAAGTTAAAATATGTGTAAAAGAAAGATTTCTACCTGATCTATCCTTTAATTTGTCTAAAATGACTTACAGAAGCAACATAAATTGTGTCAGGTGAAAACAAGTAGAGAAAAAATATTAACCCATTTACGATGGTTGTCCCATATATGAGACACATGGAAAAATAAACACTGCCAGGCGACCTGCCAGTGTGACGTTGGATTGGAGCTTGTGCTCCAATTACGTTGCGGGCCACGGCTGGTGTGCGGGCGGATTCTGGGCCAGCCCTGCACATCAATTTTGTAGGCGCCCAGAAACTATTATTTTTGGCCTCAAAATATACCGGCGTTAAAGACTTGATTTACTTGAGGAAATTTCAAAAAGATTGGATATAACTAACAAGGTTTTTATAAATCTACTTACATCAGCTGTTGCATTTTGGGCTTTATATTCAGCTTTCTTGGCTGCTTTCTCTGCTGCCTTTTGTGCTTTCTTGAGTGCCTTCTTGCTTGGCCCATCAGTCAAGCTAATGGAAAAAAAAGCAGTTAGGGATTTGTTTTCATTTGAAACAAACAAGACAACAATTACAATACTTTTATTAGTTGTGACTGCAATAATATTGTGTGTACTAGTAAATGAGGAGTCTCAGTGACTGCTGATACAAGGTAAGCCATAACTTATCTTTCCTGGTCTCCCCTGATGACTTTCTAAGAATATGGATACTGGTGTTTTGTGTACATGAAACATAAGCTACCTTTCACTCTTGTTTGCTAAATATTATTGAATGTAAGTGATGCAGAGACTGCTTTTCCTGTGTGGTTATATTTAAAAAAAAAAAAGTGATTAAATAAGCAAACAGTTAATCAAACAAAATTTGTGTATGCATATTTTTTGTTATACAGTATATATCAACTTCTTCCAAATAAAGTATATCCTAGTATTTCAACTGAACAATCAGTATGTTGATATTCAGTCAATAAAATGAAGATATGGGCAAGAGTGTCTAATTTTTTTTCTTTATATTAAACACTTGTTCACCATTGGCCAAATTAGATTTAACCTGCAAAATAAAAAAATGAAAATATTCTTAAATCTGCCTTGCAGTTCACCCAATAGTCAATTTCCAGCTCCATACACAAAACTCCCTCACAAAAATCAAAATACTCTCATTTCCCAAATGTATAAACTGCCAGAGTAATGGAGTAGAGTAATGGAGTAGAGCCAAGCAAAAGCAGTAATTTCCATACTCTGGCACAGGTTAACTTGATGGAATTTGGCATGTATGTACAATACATGCAATCTCCTTCCCAGTTGGCATTTACAGCCTTGCAACATGCATCAAGCTTGCTCTAAGCATCTTTGGCCATTACTGCAGCATCTGAGAAATGAAAGCCCTCAAAAGTAAAAAGATAAAAGTCACCTTCTAACCTTGTTCACTGGGAAATCATGTATGCTGTAGCTAAAATCATAGAGCATGAGAAAATCACATGTCTTCAATACTTTAAATGGTCAGCCTAACTCATACAATCTGGCTAACATGACCATCACGTTGTGAAAAATTTTGGCTTAAGGAGGACGTGACATGAACATGTTGTTATGGGAATATTTTGTTGTGGGTTGGGGTGACATGAACTGAGCTGAGGGCCAGGGTGAATGATAAAGTCTGCTATGATTGCAGAAAGCTTTTGGAGGGTGATTAGAGTCATTTGACATTTAGGATTTTTTTTTTTTTCCCACAATTTTTATTTTCGATAAACAAGAGTGGACACTATTTCCATGCTAAGGATCCTATTCCTGCTTGCCATGACTGCCAGAGGTTGTTATATTACAGAAAATATAATAGTATTAAAGACACAAATAAGAAAATGTTATTTATTGTTATTATTATTATTGGACTGAGTTACAGACTACCAAGTGAGATGAAATGGTCTTTACAAGGAAAACAGTCTATTACCATTGGGATAAAGCAAATCTATTGACAAATATAGATATTGAAAAATGTCAAAAAGGCTAAAAATGCTTATACAGAAAGACCAAATAACAATACTAATGAGAGGCATGGAGTCTTTTCACTCAACAAGAGTGTTTATTTATTGGCCTACAAGCCACACACCCAGTTGAATGTCCATTCCGTATTTTGGGCCACATGATGGCAGTGAAGCATCCAGATCCAATGAATTAACTATACACTGAGGCCAGTATATGGTGCACAAAGCTTTTGTCAGCACAGGGTTTACAAACTTCTACATCATAAAGTCTGGCACGATAGAGTTTACGTTGGTTCTTTTTTGACAAAAAAATATATGCAGTAGAGGTTCCTTAGCCACTGCCTAATAGCAATTAGATTCTGTCTGCTTCATTCAGAGCAAACCAGGCTTAATTCTGCACTAACATTTATCAAAAGAGTAATGTGAATAACTCAAGCAAGGAGTAATAATTACTAGATTCGATGGCTTTTTGAAACTAAAAAATAACCTATCTCTGTTTACCAGTGCATATAATGCAAGAGCCCCTTCCTAAATCCCCACCAAGTCTAATCTTCCTCCAAGATCATTGTGCACTCAAGACAATTAATTCCAGTCATCCAAGTTGTCAGCCAAATTGTTATTGATGGCACATCTCGGCCCTTAGCCAAATTTTACCATGATAGCACATTCTTGACACCATAGGCAGTATTCACAAAAGCTCTATGACTGTTCTTTGCTATTTTGTCTATGATTTGTCCAACTGCCACATATCAAATTTAATGCTGGTAATAGAAGAAACATTTAAATTGTTATAGGTCCTATTTTGATAACTTATTGTAGTAAAGCAATGATATAAATATGGTATTAAATTTTGTTTACATCATACGGTAATAATACACATTTAGTATAACTAAATGTGATGTGGTATCCCTACATTTATTGTTATTGCATCAGTTGTAAAGGCAGGCTACTTGTATTTCTTAATAAAATACAGCAATAAAAATGTAAGAGACAGCTCAATTAATAATGTCTGATAATTTAGCAAAAGAGCTCTCAAAGCTTTACTCATTACTTTCAAAGCAGAATAATCTTCAACAGAGTATAAAATTGCATCAGGACAAATCAAACAGTCCTTATGGACGTGAATACAAAACGTCAGTAAAATATAAGAAACTACTAAAATAAATGTTTGACAATAAATTAAATGGGGCTTCTAAGTTTTTTCTATCAAGTTCGATACAGATTCATCTTCAAGTTTGTGTAAATTTGTAATGTAATTTTAAAGACAGTCCTTAAGTATGTGGGACACTTCCACACTTGTCCTAAATCCATGGCCAAGTCATAGACAAAAACTGCCTATCAAAGATACTTTTGTGAGGCGTCACAGACATTTTACTAAGTCAAAGATAGATGAAAATAATCACATATCAGTAATGACAAATAGACTTTGGAAGCCCATCCTGATATATTGTCAACCATTAACTGATCTGCTTTCTACATATTTACAGCAATGTTCAATTAGAAATACAAATAACACCACACAGCTTCACAACTGATGCAGTGACAAGAAACCTATGGTTGCCCAAATTTTAGTTGAAATATATATAAAATGTGACACAATCATCATTATTCAAGATTTACTGCAGTATATAGTTTGAATATATTACTGCAATCATTTATCTTAATTGAATCTTTAACTATTTAAATGTTTGTTCTATTACTAGCATCAACTTTTGTGATGTGGCAATAGCGCAAATCATGGACAAATTGTGAAGAACAGTCATTGACCTTTCATGAATGACTAAGGATAGGTTATTCTTACGATTATGACAATCGGGACTTCCCAGACAATATTTATATCATCAAATCTATTCTCATGTGATGAGAATGAATCTGATGATCATTTCTGTAGCAATTACAGCCAACGATCTTGATGTGTTAAGTCCCGTTAGCAGGGGAGGGCATGAAGTATATTAGGGAAATTATGGGGTAAATCAGGCTTAAATAAGAAGAAAAGCAAACAGAAATGCGTAAAACTAGCATGAAAAACATTAAAAATTGGCTAATGACATGCCCACCACCTTTGAAAGTCTACACACCAATACGTCAAAGTTCAAAAAAAACAAAAGAACGTCCTGACCCATAACCCAACCCAACCAACAATTTACGGTGCCATGTAAATTGCCTGGGAATCATCCTGTCAAACCTGGCGGCAGAAACGTGAAATTTTGCATGCGCAGAAGCTTATTCAGACTGATTCACGTAAATGAATGTCTAATAAATCTTGAAACACATAAATGAGGTATAACAACATTAACAAAGGCCTTTAAAAGTATAAATGTGGAACAGCAGACACTAATAATTAGCCAAATATTGTTTTGACAACAGTGTAGTAATACATGAACTGCTTAAGTGAGCCTAGGAATGATTTAACTGGTCATAATTTTGTTTACATTCACGATGTCAACACGGCGATGGATTTAGAGAAAGATGGGTTGATCTTCTATCTTCTCTGTTGCGTAACTCCAGTATTTTTGATTTGCGCACCTTATGCCATAGATGAAAAGTGGGCAATTTTCTATATTACATCCGCCGCTTCAACATTAACGATTTTGGTATCATTGGATTCCTAACACTATCTACAATGCAAATATATAGGTTTTATTGCGCGGAAACTCCCCTATAGCGACAAACTTGGCCCCGATGGCAAGGGAGGGCATGAAAGGTTCCAGGGAAAATGAGGGGTTAAAACACACAAAAATATAACCCACAGTGAAAATTACCATGGTTATTCACATGACTTTCCAATGGTGGAGTGGAATGATATATGTACACTAGTAAGACGTATATTAGAGTCAGCCAATAGATGGCAGTTATTATCCCATATAGTTACTGAAGTGACTAAGTCATCATCTATTGTATAAGAACGTAGCCTCAAGGTCAAGTTTCCCATCCTCTGGAAACACGATGTTCATATTCCTACTGAAATAATACGGTATAATTTCTGTTCTTCTGGAGGAAACGAGATGTGCATTCAAAACAGGTATGGTACGGACCTGCCTCCCGCCGTCATGTTCGGTACTCAGCCATTGCCACCGCGAAGGCTGAATGTAGAAGGTGCTCCTACTCAGAAATGAACTTTGCACACGAGGTCACCACTGCTTCCGCCATGGCTTCTTCTGTCACGGAAGAACCTGCCAGCCTGCCGCATCTATTAATCAGGTTAGTGCCATAAAAATCCTAGGTTATTTAGTAGGTTATCGGCTCCGCATTTAGTTCAAGTGCACTCTATCCTGCCGTGAATATGCTGTGGATGCTTTATTTCCTTAGCGGAGGTTGGAGGCGGTAGCCCCCCACAGTGGAGGTCGCATATTTGCATTGTATAGAGTGAGAGGAATCCAACGATACCAAAATTGTTGACGTCTGATCGGTGGACGGAATATAGAAAATTACCTTAGTTTACATCAAGGTTAATCATTCTATACACTTATTTTACTGTAACCCTGATTGAGATCCGCAGTAAATTTACCTGAGGATATACATATCTCTCATGGTCAAGCATATGGCACATATATGGGCATGCGCATAAGGACATTACGGTAGAGGTTGAAGACTGCAACGCGCGTAGATAGAGGAAAATGGACATTGCCACCTTATAGAGCGGAAGAAATAGAGTAGGATAGACGTAATGCACAGGCCTTATTTAAACCTTCAAATGGGAAAAAAAAAACAAAAAAACGCAGAGACAAAGTCCAAATCAACCTCCTGCAGGCAGAGTTCTTGTTTATGTCAACATTTTCTATAAACTTGTTTTCTATGTGTGTCTCATTTCTGTTAATCCATTTTCTATAACTGCGTTTTCTATGAATTCCACATTTTCTTTGCACTACTTTCAACCAACGTGGAAGCATTACAGATTACTAATATTTTAATCCATTATTTAATCCTATTTCTACTAACATTTCCTCTCTTCCTTTTATGCTTATACACTTTAAGTATTGTTCTTTGTAATGTATATATTTTATGATTTATATTTTCGTTATCATAACGTAGATTCACTATTAACAATGTAACAACGTTACTGCCTCTTTACCTTAATTGCCTCCCATGTCGAAAAAACACTATGTTCATCACTTCAACACTTTTCAGTAAGCTCTTGACGTGTAAGGACCTAGCAATTTTTCTGTGCAGTGTGACATGTGGTAAGTTAAAGATATTTGTTTCAATGTTTTATATTTATATGTGTTTTAAAGACAATTGAAAAAATAGTGTATCTTTTATCCTAGTGAATAAATAGTGTTATTCAAAAACATTTTTTATGGTTAGTACTGGCAATTCGTGGAGGAATATGCCGGTCACATGCCCTCATATCAGTAGCCCTTAAATGCTCCAAATGCAACAACGGCTGACGATTTTATAATATATATTCATGTAGATGCGACAAACCCCCCAAAAATGATAACAGAAAAGTTAGAGGCAATTTCAATTTGCCGGGTACTTTGCCAAGCACATGTTAAAAATGTTGTATCCAGTGGAGAATAAAAGATTTAATTAGTTCCTCCACGCCGCATCTCATCTGTACACTGATGGTAAGAGTTGTATATTGTTTAATAATTCTTAAAATAAATTGACATCAGGCGAATAAGCGGAGGGATGGGAATTAATTTGATATTTTGTTTTCGTTATTTTGTTAGCGTGATAACATTTTATATTTGTGAAAAATTTGTGTATCGGATATTGGGTTTGTACGCATTGCGAGTTGCCCTTGTTTACTCTAGCGGTGTTTCATTCGGTGTCCGTCAGACAAAGTCTACCTCATCTTTTTGATTATACGGCCTTTCTATTGTTGCCATGACATAAATTTAAGTGGTATTTATTTTATTTAGACATTTACAGGTTGCTATTGACATCGTGCATCCCCCCCCCCCATGGAGCTTCATGAACTTGATTTCTCCCCCTCATCCCTCCCCACTTCCCCCCTAGGAAATTAGGCTCTGCAAGGATGCCCCACCCCTTTGGAGTTAACCTCCCCCCCCCACGTTTGGAACTTAGTCTCTGCGAGGGTGCATCGCAGTCTTCAACAATTACCGACATTACCTCTAGGTAATAAGTACAGCCTTGGATACAGCACTGCTGAATCTGGAGTTCCTAACCTTTCCTAACCAAACTTAATCAAACACCGTCTCACGTCAAAGCCATCTTGTTTTTGGGCAGAGGTACAATTTCACCACACACACACAAGACATAGCTGCCATACCAGTAATTAATGCATTTGTGAATACTGTCCCTAGCTGTCAGCCAAATTTTTTCATGACATGACAGTCACAGCACCTATATTTAATAGGTTAAAGTTTAAAATTACCACTTAAACATGTGCAATATTAGAACAGTGATTGGTAAATGTCAAGATCTGGGCTGCATGAAGTGACATTAACACCTCTGTTTGGAGCTCAAAGAGTACACATATGGAGGTCAGTAATAATTGCATGGGTGTGGCATATAGATAAGGGTGAGTATCTTGAGTATCTCTTCAGTTCATATATATAAAAAAGTATTGTTGATCTTCCTGTATCTTCTGAAGATCATATTCGTGAGTCTCTTTCTTTCAACAAACAGATGAAATCGTGATAACGAGATAGTTAATCAATAAAATTGGTTTGTAAAGCAAATGGATCGTACTTCCAGAGTTCTGAATATGTGGGAAAATAAAATAAAGTTAAAGAAATTCTGGGGTAGAAAATATTGGGAACCAATGACATATATGCAGCAATGAGGCCATCAACACCAACCATAGTTGTATGACAGCATGTCTGTATAACAAATAATCAAGCTAATAATTACTATGCTGCTGATTCTGTGTCTTCTGAAAACAAATTTCATTAAATTAAAAAAAAGAACTGCCTTACTTTTCCTTATTTTCATCCGCCATGGTTAGTGTGAGGGAACGGAGGTCTGCTCGCAACAGCTGTCTACCGAACTGGAGTAGCCTCGCCGCCGGGGGCCTTATATCCCACTTGAGATATCGAGATTCTTTCACTTGTACCCCGTGTAGATTGTGACTTCACCTTTAAGATTTTCTCTTTCGTTATTTCTTATACACCTTTTTGTTCTACAATAATGTTTCTTTACTTTTGAGATTGATATGAATTTTAGAATATTCTCAACGTAAGTCGGAGAATGGCATGACGAAACAGGCAGCATGGGTGGTTATTTTTTCTCTTGGGCGACGGCTGATGACAGACTTTCTATATTAACATCAGAACTTCCCTGTAATGTTTTTGATAAGTTGCGATAATTTATTAAATGCTTCAGTTCATAATACCTTAATGTATCTCCAATGATTGGTACAATGTTTTACAGGGTACAACAATAACACGATTTATTAAGATTAAAATATCACATGCAACTATTAGGAAGGGTAATATGAAGATAACCATGTACAACTGCAGCTGCCATACCCAAAAATTATCTGATAACACAGAATGTCGATAAGGGCATGACAAAGCAGTAAAAATGTCTTGTAACAACAAGAATACCTTGATTATTTTTTTCAGGACATTATCCCTAAATGACTATTGTCGCATCGTTATTGCCTTGGTTATCACGGCTATATCATAAGAATCATCAATTTTTACTGTCTTCATTATCGTTATCTCCATTATTTTTATGAATAGTTTTACTGGCCGACTACGATGAGGTTAATTATCCTCATAATATAGCTGTCAATATTTACAACGAAAGTCATTATAATTATTGATTAAACGTTATTCTTAATCAACCATGATAATAATAATAATGATATCTGCTCCCTATTAATGTTATCATTAATCTCATTATCGTGACTATTACTACCTATATTTCAGCATTATCAAGATTATTATCTCTGCTTTTATCGTCATTATTATTATTATTATTATTATTATTATTATTATTATTATTATTATTATTATTATTATTATTATTATTATTATTATTATTATTATTATTATTGTATTATTATTATTATTATTATTATTATTATTATTATTATTATTATTATTATTATTATTATTATTATTATTATTATTATTATTATTATTATTATTATTATTATTATTATTATTATTATTATATTATTATTATCATTATTATTATATTATTATTATTATTATTTATTATTATTATTATTATTATTATTATTATTATTATTATTATTATTATTATTATTATTATTTTCATTATGGTTACTGGTGTTATTACCATTGTTATTGGTGATGTTATCATTACTTTGATTAGTATTACTAGTAGTAGCAGTA
>NW_020868818.1:705034-707534 GCF_003789085.1 Penaeus vannamei
GCTCGTGCCTCCACACCACCGTCACTCTCAGACCCACATTCATACCTAGCATTCACAGCCAAGTCCCCATTCTCACATCCTACTCCCCATCAGCCGGACGACGAAATACATACGTACACCCAAGGTCCTTCGCGTACACCCAAGTCACTCGCAGCCACCACGTCATCTCGCTCCTTCCAACACCTGTCGCGCCCGGCCTCCCACACCCGCTCCCGCCCGACCAGCTGTACTCACACGGCCTGTCCGACGCCGATGGAGTTACGGGGAATTGCTTGTTGCATGGGGGAGGGAGGGCAGCCTCGGGGCCTTCGTCGTCTCCGCATGGCGTGAGAGCGGTGATTGGCTTGTGAATGGTAAATACAGATTAGCCATGATCCGGAATACTGACTGGCGTCACTGCTCTGTCTGTTTAGTATTAAACCGAATGTGTTGAATGTGCCAAATGTTATCTTAATACGTAACGTTTTTGTTTCTCTTTGGCCAGGGCAGACCGAGAGAATGAGGGAAGGGACTTTTGCAAAGGAGAACATTGCCAATAAAGCACGAGAGATCCCCAAGACCATGTCCTTCGAAATAGTTTCCCCGTTTTATCATATATTTGAAAAGCTCTCGTGATGGGAAGGTGCCGGTAGGCTTGGCTAATTTATAAAGGGACTAAAGTATCAAGTGCCCATTTCCACTGTCATCTTCATTTCCATCATCATCACCATCGCCATCGTTATCTTCATTTTCATCATCGCTATCATCGCCGCCGCAACAACCACCACTATTACCACCACCACCATTACCACCCCCACCTTCACCAGCACCACCACCGGTCCCCAACTGTCCCCAGCGTTAACCATCAGTCATCACCAATCCCCACCATCACCACCAACAATCACCACCACCATTACAACCATCGCTTCATCATTATGATAACTGTCACTCTCACCATCAATTTCCTCTTAACTGTTCACATTGTCGCCTGCTGTAACCATACGTTATCATAACTTCTATAAATGTCATATAGAATCTGCTTTGTTCTGGTCCGTGTCATTTTCTTTCCTCGGTGCTCCAGTGACCCGGGTTGCCAGGCCTCCGTGGGTCGTGTACCCCGCCGGCCTCTGTATTGTCAACAGCGCCCTTTTCCACTGATGTGAATTTTGTCTTTGTGCGTACTTTGTTTTAAATAAAAGCGGGCATGTATTGTGTGATTCTTTTATTCTACTGGTATGATGTCCGTTATTTGCCGCGTTAAGAGAGATTTGCAACGTGAAAGTGAATGCAGAGGCGGAGTTTGTGTATTTTGTGTAGAATAGAAACAAAGAGAGTGGTAATTTATACATAGACGACAAAAGTTCATCTCTTGCATGAAGGATTGTCATTTATTTTGTTTATTTTTACCGCGAACACCCCTGTGGAAAATGTCAGTTAAGATGGTTTTCGATTCAGATATTTATATTACATATGACTTAACAATTTCAGTGACTTATTCCATTTTCGTACATTTTAGTACTCTTTAGTGTCGCACATGTAAAAAAGTATGGGATAGAATCATATATGCGTACATAAAATATAGGGATATAAATAGAATTGAAAATAATGAGTTGCATAGAAGTTAAAGAGCTCGGCCCCGAACCCCGAAACTCCCTTGGTGTACCCTAGTTTAGGGTTATTTCAGTCCTTCCTCTGCCGCTCCCCTTTTCGGGCGTTGCAGCTGGGGGTTGCAGGGTATTCGATACTCTCTCACAGAAAGCGAGAGAGGAATCCGAAACCGCATCTTATCCAGTTTCTTTTTCATTCGCTTTTCATTTTTCTTCATTATTTAATGAGGCGGCGCTCTTGGTGGGCTGTAACACGAGAGCGGCTCGCAGTATACGCACAAGAGGAAGCCGGTGATCCCCTCCTTATGGCCGCTCCTTATTGACCCGGGCCTTATCTCGCCGACAATCGCGCCGCACTTCTTTTCTTTCTTCTTTTTTAAGCCTCTGACCCGAGATGGCAGATAAAGCCCGATACCTCCGCAACAAGGCCCTCCCCTCCGACGGCTACAGGCGCTCTAGCCGACGTTTCGTCAGGCATCGCGGATATTGGGGCGCGGGCGGGGGCGGGGGTGTATTTTGTTTTAAGAAGTTTGAATGGACTTCCTCGAAAGTTTTCGGCGTCGGTCTCCATGCCTCGCCGCGGGTCGAGGCCGCCACCAAAGATTGGCGACATAATCTAGTCGCTTTGGTTCTTTGTGATTCGCCGCCGAGAGAACTTGAACAACAAAGCGTGTTTGCACTCCGGGTTGCAACGCCAGAGGGAACACGTATACGTGTTGTATGTTCGCGTCTTGGTCCTATATTACGCAAATGAAACGCGTATCATTTCTCTAACCCAGCACCAGGATATATCATGTGGGTACAGACGATTCTGTATAAATGGACGAATGAAGGAATCATATTAGATGTGAGGTATATAAAGAGATGAATTCGTGGCTCAGAAGGGTACGATTTGCCTCGTTCGCGTCCCCAAG
>NW_020868818.1:715034-727534 GCF_003789085.1 Penaeus vannamei
GTTGTCCAGATGTGGTTATTACCTGTCCAGATGTTTGGTGCGGTAATTATCCGTTCCGATTAGCGCCACGGTAGCGGACGTGGAGGTCATGAGCTGGGGTGGGGGGTGGAGGGAAGGGGAGGAGGGGGAGGGAAGAAAGACGTGGAGGGAGAGAGGGGGAGGGGAAGGAGATGTGGTGAGGGGGAGGAGGAGGTGGTGGCAAGGGGAGGGGGTGCTAGGAGGAGGTGATGGTGCGGGGAAGAAAGGATAGTTAGAGCCATGAAAACATGTTATTTCTGCTCTTAAATAGGGTGGAGGACAGTGGGAGAGGGAGGGATTCGATTAGACGCTGAGACACTCCTACCTTGTTCTTAAATTGTTATTAGTTGGGATTAACCCCCTTATTGGATTTTCTGCCTACCCCCTCTCTCTCTCTCTCTCCCTCTTTCTCTTTCTCTTTCTCATCTTCTCTTTCTCTTTCTCTTCTCTCTTCTCTCTCTCTCTCTCTCTCTCTCTCTCTCTCTCTCTCTCTCTCTCTCTCTCTTCTCTCTCTCTCTCTCTCTCTCTCTCTCTCTCTCTCTCTCTCTCTCTCTCTCTCTCTCTCTCTCTCTCTCTCCTCTCTCTCTCTCTCTCTCCCTCCCTCCCTCTCTCCGTCTCTTCTCCCTCTCTCCGTCTCTTCTCCCTCTCTCCGTCTCTTCTCCCTCTCTCCTCCTCTCTCTCCGTCTCTTCTCTTCCCTCTCTCCGTCTCTCCTTCTCTTCTCCTCCCTCTCTCCTTCTCTTCTCCTCCCTCTCTCCTTCTCTCCTCCTCTCTCCTTCCTCCTCCCTCTCTCCGTCTCCCCTCCTCCTCCCTCCCTCTCCCATTCTCCTTTCTCCCTCTTTCCTTCTCCTATCTTCTTTCTCCCTCTTTCCTTCTATCTCCTTTCTCCCTCTTTCCATCTCCTTTCTCCCTCTTTCTCTTTCTCTCCCTCACCCTCCCTCTCCCTCTCCCTCACCCCATCTCTCTCTCCCTTTCCCTCATCCCATCTCTCTTTTCTCTTTCTTCTCTTCTTTCGCTCTCTCACCTTGCCCTCCCCCTCCCCCCTTTTATCCTTCTCGCCCCCCCTCCCCTCCCCCACCCTTCCTCCGTATTTCTTCTCCCTCCGCATCTCCCGCGTCTCTCGTGCCCCTCCCCCTCACTCGCTCTCTCCCTGGCTCTTTCTCCCTCTCCGTATTTGTTTAGGGTTTTTGTTATCTGCCCAGTCTCTTCTTTCTCGCGAAAGACAAATGAGATTGAAACATCTTTGTTGCGTTGGAAATGGGTGAAGTCTCCCCCGCAGCCAGGCAGGCAGCCATTGCGATGATGAAGTGTAGAATGTCTTAGAAAGTGCGGGCCAGCGCTACGGCGGCGGTCGATATTCTTCTTCAGTTTCTGGATGCTGGTTTAGTTTGAAAGGGGCGAGGGGCGGAAAGGGTGGGGCCGTGGGGTGGGGTGGGGCGGGCGTTTCATGACCACTCTGCCTTGAGTGTGGCCGTCCTTCTTAAACTCGACCCGCCAGCTGCTGCTCCTGCGTCTGACCGTTCCAGCTCCCTCCCACCCACTGCTTATCCACTTACTTGCATCTGCGTAAACGTCCTCATTTATTCTCCCTTGAACTGCAGGAGCCAAGTCTTTAGCCTTAAGTCTTACTGCAATTCTATTGTGCGAGATGCGATATGCACGCAGGAGCTAGTTAGTAAATCGCTTGCAGTGCAACTCCGTCCGCCGCCCTCCTGTCGCAGACATAACATGTGGCGGCAACCAATGGAATAACGCTAAGGAAAAATATCACATATTTATTGCAATACCTCATAAAAGAAAAAAAGTTTCTTAATATTGTTATTGATATTCTAAAGAAGTCCAATTGTGCGCTTTTTTTTTCTATCGTTTGCACTATTGAAAGGTGTTATTTGCTTCATTGCAGATGTAAGGTGTTCGAGTGCCAGACTTCAGTTATTCATAGCAGTGAGAAAGGCAGAGTTTGGGTGTCATTATCCTGTTACGAGTGGACCTTCTCAGGTTTTATGATACCGGGAAATTACAAGAAAATTTTAACATCACAGAGTTTATCAGTGGAATCTCACGTTTCAGGGAGGGTGGCTAACATTTCGCCAAATAAGGCTCCTTTGTACATGTGTATTCTCTCATGCTGTAATTTCATTCGGGTACACGTTCATATGAGAGTAGCAGGTAATGGTATTCTGAAGCTTGGCATTTGATGCATTGAGTTTTCTACATGTAATCAACGCTGCCATGCAAAATGTTTGTACATGGAAAGGGAACACATTAGCTTTATTGATGTGTCTTGCAGTGGTATATATATATATATATATATATATATATATATATATATATATATATATATATATATATATATATACATACATACATACATACATACATACATACATACATACATACATACATACATACATACATACATACATACATACATACATACATACATACATATATTCATTTGTCTTATTTGTATTCCCTAATTCAAGGGGCCTTGTGTGAAGTCCTGTTATATACTTTTATTTCCTAAGCATTATGTTGCTACATTGTCTAGATTATATGCAGGCATATGGTTTACCTATATAACACGTATATTTGTTGTCGGATGATAGGCACGATTACGTCTTATTTCCTTCAGCTAGCTAGAAGAAACATACTTTTACAAGTGAAAAGGCGATCCATCCCCATCCGTTATCGATTGTGCGTGCTATTCCAAACAATTTATATTGAGGCCGTCAGGAAATTTTAAATAGTTTTACATTCCATTTTCTTGTGCATAGTATATTGGATTGTTATTTTTATTATCATATGTGTGTATGTACATACACGTACATACACATAAATGTATATAAACACACACACACGGCGTGATCGCGCACGGGCGGCGGCGGCGGCGGAGTGCTGGCCTTTTGCGAGCGGCTCGACCGGAAACGGACGAACCCACCGCGCCCCTCAGCCTCTTGGAGACCCGTTTGTGGGCCACTGGTGTCCGTGGTTTAATTGCGGCAGCGGCCTCCGCGGCTGCTTCTGCCTCGTACATTTCCATTTCTTTTGTATCGCACATATTTCTTAGGTGAGAAATGTAGCTAACGTGTTGCGAGAGCGTTTTCCTGCTGTACGTTTAAATCACTTAAATGGATCAAAGTAATTCCTTGGGCCCAGGGAAGGATGCGTGAGAACTTGTTCAGGGTTGAAGAGAACCTGGAAATATCCGCGGGATATTATTGTCCCGCGTGAACGTTGCAGCAGGATGTTAAGTAGGCGGGAATCTGCGCGCGCGTCGCCTGCGAGCACACAAAGAATGCTAATGAACTTTTAAAGACGGATGAGGCAACTTGTTGACCCATCTCAGATCTTGAACCTTTTTAGCCAAGACTTGAGCAGACTACAAGATGGACTGAAACCCTTGTGCAGTCATCGCCAAATATTTTTTTTCTTGCCTTGCTCTTGGGGATGATCGCGTTTGATTTTTGCCCGATTAGGATGTGTGCTTTTCCAATTAGTTGGTTATACAAGGAACGCGCATGGAGAAAAGGAATAAAAAGGTTTGCATCCGCTTTTATAACTATCTTTCTATATATCTCCATCTTTCTGTCTGTCTGTCAGTGTATAGAATATAGATTGGTAGATATAGATATGAAGAAATACATGATGACTTGTAGTGACTTTACCAGAGCATATTTTTTATATATGCAAATGTGTAGACCACATATGACAGAAAGTTAGTAGAATTTAACTGCTGCGTTGACGAACCTCATTGCCTTTGCTTATTCAGATATTTCAATTCCTTTGCAAATATTGTGTTAAAGAGGTATCTTTTGCCGAAATTATACCTTACAGATTTGATTCGTTGTAGATATGGAGAGGATACGGCACGTAGAGGCTGGTGAAGGGCAGGCTCTGACGCCCACTCAGCGCCCCGGCCGCCCCACAATGGCCTCGAATCAGGAGCATTTTCCGGGCTGGAGGGAGGCCGGTGGGGGGAAGGCGGGAGGAGGATGGGGAGGTGGGAGGAATAAAGAGGAAGAGGGAGAGATGGGAGGAGGAAAGAGGAAGAGGTGAAGGAGGAGGGGAAAAGATGAGGGGAGAGAAAAGGAGGGGGGAGGGAAAGAGGGGAGAGGAGGGAAGAAGAGGGAGAAGGGGAAAGGGAAAAATGAGGGAGAAGAGGAGGCGGGGAAAAGAGAGGGAGGAAGATAGAAGAGAAGGAGTCAGGTTGAAGGGGAAGAAGATCGATGGAGAAAGGATGAGAAGGAGAGGGGAGAAGGGAGAGGAGGAAGAGGTGAGGCGATGGAGAATTTGAAAGAGAGGGAAGAGGAAAAAGGATGAAAAGGAGAGGAGGAAGGGAAGTGGAGAGAGAAAGAGAAGAGGAGAGAAGAGAGAAAGAGAGAAGAGGAAAGAAGGAGGGAGAGAGAAAGGAGAGTGTTGGGGAAGGGAGGGCAGAGAAGAAAGAAGGGAAGAGGGAGAATGAGGGAAGAGAGGAAAGGAGGGAGGGCAGAGAAGAAAGAAGGAAAGAGAGGAAAGGAGGTAAGAGGGGAAAGGAAGGAAGAGAGGAGAGGAGGGAGGAGGGGAAAGGAGGGAAGAGAAGAAAGAAGGGAAGAGGGGAAAAGAGGGAAGAGGGGGAAAGAAGGAAGAGGGGAAAGCAGGGGAAGAAGGAAGGGGAGGAGCACCGACTTGGCGACCCGACGGCATGTTGACACGCACCCGCCCTGTTAAGTACTTGGCGACAGGGAAGTGTTTATTAAAAGTTATTTCCCCGGAGAGATTATGCGTCTCATGAAAAAGCAAGTTGGAATTCAAGAGTTACTGAAGGGTTTGCTACGACCTAAGCCGCTATAATTAAATGTAAATATCCTTTTTTGCCGTGTATGAACATCCAATTATATACATTTTGTTGTCTGGGAAAAGCAGGCCGCCATTCCGGGCGAGAGGTGGGAAGGAAGGAGACGGAGAACGAAGGAGAAAAAATCTTTCATTCTTTCTTTCTCATTCTCTCTCTTTCTCAGCCCCCTCTCTGCTTCCAAATGCCTGACTTGGCGTGCACGTGAATAAACATTTTTTTCGCACAATTTTTATTGTTGTAGTATCTTCCCATTGTTCATATTTCCCATATCTTCTGTAGTGATATTACTGTTAATGTTATTAGTGTTATGAAATTAATGATATTCATGGTAATGATATTGTTTTAATACTAATTATGTTAATGAGATTGGTATTAATGAAATTTGGACTTTGTATCCATAATCTTTATTATTAGTATCCTTATCATAAACAGATAATTATCGTAGAATATAATTACCGTGGCATTGTAGGCTATAGTGAAATTATGGCCAGATTAGGGTCAGACAATGGCTATGATGGCGCTTATGCTTGTAGAATAGTGCTCGGATTTGTGCTCGAGTGCAGTGCGTGTTGGCCAGGATTTTCTGCGTGAATGTGGTTTGGCGTTGCCCTTGTATTGAGGACAATGTGAAAATACAGTGTGGTCGCGCGATGCTCCAGTTGCATTGCATATCAACTTGATTATTCCTTTTTATTGTTTTTTTTGGGGGGCGGCTTGTTGCATATTTAGGTTCATGCATTGATTTTTGTGTTTTGTGTAATTAACACCCTCTTACGTGCTGCATCAGTTGAATAAATAGAAAGATAGATAAATACTTAAACATGTGTACGGTGTATATCGAAGGCTGAGATTTCTTGATTGTTAAAAACTTGCTGCGCTGCTGGGAGGTAAGAAGGATTGCATCATTTCAGCGATAATGTTTGCGCGAATTCCCTGGAGTGGAGTTTGTGCTCTCGGAATCCTTACAGTTTTCTTCCAATTTGATGAGTATCAGCATGTGCATTTCGGCCTCTGGCGTTGCGCTCAAAAAAGGGCTTGTTTCCTTTGAGAATAGTAAACAGACGGCACGAGAAAAGAACATGCAATGTGCTGAGTGCATGCTCCTCCCCGACAGCGTGAAGGAAGGTAGCTCAACTCCTATGCTATTGCAACATGTGCAGTCACTCATTATATTGCATTACCCGTTTTATGGCTTCCTTCTGCGTTTCACTTTGCATATCGACTCAGCGCCAAAGTTCATGCCGATGCGAGTAAATGTGTTGCATTATGCAGATGGAACCTCTTGCGCACCGACCGATGCTGGTAGGCCGGTTACCTGGAGTTTTGGGCTTCTCAGAAACGCATGCCGGTCGTGCCCGCAGCTTGCAGTAGATAGAAGAAAGCCCATTAAACATAAATAAAGTCAAAGGATATAAACATTTTTTTAATTCGACCAGCATGTGGGTGTCGCTCGTTAACATGTAGTTTTCCGTCGGTCATCGCGACGCCTATGATGAATCAAAGGAACAGCAATGCCGTTGTCGGATAGTTTGGTGGGGAAAATGGCGCTGGGAGATGTTCGTTCGTCCTCACTTATTGTAACAGTAAATATATCGTCCGTAAGTAAGGGTTCTTTTATATTTTTTTTTTTATTTAATGACGATTTGTTGCTCTCCTTGGACGTACTATTAATATTATGGTTACTGCTATCTTTACTACCAGTGGCGGAATTAGACACAGCATCATCGGAAGTGGCAGTCGATGCAACATTAAAAACGATGTCTGTAAGTGCAGATATAATGCAGCTGCAGTGATAATTATAACTTTTGAAATGGCAATAATGGTATTTTAACTCCGGTTATAGGATCACGGCCACTATCTCCCTTGTCATATTAGATATCATGAATTACGTTTTTCAGTATCTAGTGTTCTAGATGTCTACACTACAGCGAGAAATGTTCGTTACACACAGTCGGATAAATTAATTTTGCATATTTTACGCGAATTATAAAACCTAGTTGGACCAACCGCTGTCATTCAGGGCCAGACTTGAATCCCTTGTACCTAAGTGAAGAAATCTCGCTTTTAGTTGGTGCAGACTTCACTTTCTCACACCTCGGCACGGCCATCTGTCATTGCGAGAGGAGTAAGTTTAAAAGAAGCTCCTAGCTTATAAAAGTATCGATAAACTTCAAGGTCTTTTGTACAGATGAATACACCGCTGTCTGGTTTAATTTTGAACATCGAGAGAAGCATAATTTGCATGCGGACTACTTCTGTAAGCCATTTTTTCCATTCGAATTCTCAAGCAAGAATGAAATATGGAAATCCGAATAAAGTTGTAAGAAATTCGCGTAAAGTACTTGAATTGCCATCTATCATAACTAAAGTAAATAATACTAAAGTTGGCACACCCTTTTCAAAAAAAGAAGAAGAAAAAAACAGCATGTAGAAGAAAGGGCGGAAGGAGAAGAAGGGAAGGAGGTGTCGGATGAAAGGGGAGGGACAGGCATGGAAAATTGTACTCTCGTGGGAGAGGGAAAGCAAGGGACAACAAACAACAATTTATAGTCCAGATCTTGTTTCGCCTTCTCTTAATAAAGATTTATATCCTTTTCGAATGTGTACTGTTGTAGTATCATCATTATTCATAAGCTTTGTAACTGTGTTTTATTACCAGAAAAAAAACTTTTAAAGAATATAATAATCTTCCATCTCTTAGTCGACCACAAGACAGTGAAGTTGTCCAGAAACAAGCAATAAAAGTAACAGGGAAATCAGTTGTAGAGCCAGCAGATAAACAGATTGGCCCTTTGCTTTTAAACTTTCTACTGTGTATATAATTTCTTATGTATTTTGCAATGATTCAATCGGCTTCGGTTGGTCCGTTTGCTCTGGGACTGTAAGCAGTCACTGTGAGGACGGAGCCATGGCCACTTATTTAGGCACGAAGATTTCCGGCAAGGCTTATTAGCCATTCCGTTTGCTGTGTTTGCTTGTAATGTCACAGACCAATGCTACTCAAAGTGCGTTACGTGCACCGGTGCTGGTACGCGACCCACCCTTATCGAGTTTCCAGGAAGAAAAAAGAAAGAAAAAACTGCATACACATATGCAAACATATATATATATATACACATATAAATGTGTGTGTATGAGTGCGTGTATGTGTACGTGTGTGTGTATTATAGTATTGTGTTATTTGTTAAGAAATTGATATAAGATAAATATGTGTAAACTTCTGGTATGTATATTGACCATATTTTCCAATATAAACGCATATTGCTACGAGCAGTAAACAATTATTGGGTGTAGCACATTTCCTGTGGGCCGTTGGTATGCAGGAAGAAAAGGAAACCCAGCCAAGCCGCCACATCAGGGATAAAGTAAATTGTCTAGCTCTGAATTCTCTTTTACAGTCCCTCGATGGAATCCCTGGTTGACGAAATGTGATATGGTTTATATCAACGAAAGACTGTTTTTTATTTATTTGTTTCTGTAGCTCGAAACTTGGGTCGACTCCTCTTCTGTGAAGATCGACTTGGCAGGGGATGAAGACAATAAGCTGCTCATTAGAAAGATTGGGTTTTGTAAAAGGGACGCCAAATACAGTCTAATCCTAAGCAAAGGTCTTTATTGTGATCAAAAGCTTGGAGCCTTTTGTAGTTTTCTTGTTAGTTTTTTAGTGTTTTGTAAAGGTTGAGAAACTGTGTACAATTAGAAATTAGCAGAGTTAAAACATATTGCTTATACTAGCCTTAAAATCATGTATTTCTCATTTGCGTTTGTCTAATTCTGTACGTCTTTTTAATTACGGTAATATTTTTAACAGGTTAGTGGGTCTTGCGCCGCAGTATTCACGTCTCTTTATTTTACTTCAGTACGTGAAATTTATTGCAGGAGTATTCATTAGAATATGGCTTGATTTTATGCAAACACTTTACTATTTTATTTCAGGTTAGTAAAATGGTGCAGACAATGCAAGTTTGCATAATTCTGATATTCGGCATATGTAGTGAAGGACATTACACTCCCGCAAGTCCTTTTTAAAATAATTTGATTAGTTTTTTGTTCGGTTTGCCCTCAACCGTGACCGAAAAACCGGAAGGAGAACCGATTTGGTCGCCCGCGGTTAATCCATCGTGGAAGAAACGCTCCCCGGCTGTCACTGGGGTTCTAACCTTCGAAGCGGCCGCTCTGCCGGCGGGGCGGAATCGGGGCGGCGCGTTGGGCGCGTTGGTCGGCTGGGCGCGGCGGCTGGGACGGACAGGGACATTGGCGCTAGCTCTTCGTTGGTACATATTGGTTTAGAAAGGATGGAGTTCGAAAGGAAAGGATTGTAAACTAGAATGATGGAAAGGCAATATATTTTTAGCTGTCTCCTACAGAAAGAATGCACCTGGAGTGTCTGTGGTGGGTATATGATTTGGAAGAAAAATGGAGTAGAGATAAGGACTTGATTACTCTTCTGAGTCCACACTTGTGAGTTCATAAATCCTTTACAGGAAATATAGATCTAGATCATGATAGGAATAGTATAAGGATTATAGTGTATTGATAGATAGACCGTTTTATTATGTATTACTCTTTCAGTGCTTACAAGATGCTCATGTAAATCAGCCGTGCTTCTACGTGTGGCGATGTACATATTTAACGTATGTTTATTCGTCCTTGTTCAGAGCTTGATTAACCTTTAAACGTTTCGCTCTGCATTGTTGGATATATTCATACTGTATGAGGACGCTAGAAAAGTAAATTAAAAATGGTTAAGCTATTCATGGCGGAATAATGTGGGCACGCGAGACACAGTTGTCCTATTCAACCTTCACAATTGTGAATCCGTGCAGTGATTAAAACCGCAGAAGCCTGTCTTCGGTTTTTTGCCATTGGCGACAACAACTTCGGATGTTGAAAGGCAGCAATCTGACAGTCCTTTTCTTCAGATCTACAAGAAAAGACGACTTTTTTCTGTGAATGCAAAACTAAAGCCTGATTAGCCAATTCTTCGACACATCATCTGCAAACCTAAAAAGAGAAACCGTCTTTTGTGATGATGCCTGGGTGTTGCGGAAAAATATTAATGCATGTTGCTTTACTTTAATAAGCTTTACTTTGTTTCATTAAGAGCAGATGGAGTGAAGGAAACCAGTCGAAGAGGCTTGTTGGGAAAGGGATCTGCTGATATAGATTATTGTTACAGCGATATATTCCTGCATTTCCAGGGTCAGATGTGAATAAGGCAGCGTGCTTGATGTAACGCCAAGAGCATGGAAGAAGTGGCATAGATACTGAGCAAAAGATGAACTAAAAGCATTACTTACGTCGGCATAAATGCAAGATGAGAAATGTATCACAAGTGGAATCGCCCTTTATCGTGGTACAAGTTCGAATAATCTGTCAGTGTAATCCTGCATTGTCATGTACATGGGATTACTTTTTTACTTCAGATCGTAGGAAATGATTTGTTTACTAATAGACAAATGGAGCCTAAGTTATTAAAATCGGCAACGCAGAGATAATATTAAATTTATGGGTTGCTTTTCCATATGATTGTTAGATGTATTACCAAGTTTATTTTCCATAAAATATATTTTATTCCCGAAAAGCTCGATAACTAGATTTAAAGAGAAAGATTTACAATAACCTTTGTCTTTGGACTTGATGTCTGTATTAACCTGAGCAGATTGCTGAAACACTTTTCACGTTGACTCGCTTTGGGATTAAAGATTAGATTACACGGCTTTTAGCGAAAAGGAGGGAAATCATATGTTTACCACGTTAGATACCCCGGCATTACACCGCGGCAAGAAGACAAATAACTCAAAATTACAGGTTAGCCGACGCGGTGGACAGTCGCGTCGCTGCCATTATCCAGAAGTTATGCGTGATAATGACTGGAATTGACACGGGTTATGATCACCTCAGAGAGCATGGGAGTTATGGAGGAAGGTGCGGGCGTGGGCGGTGGCTGGGGTGGTCGCTGCGGAAGTCGGTTTTACCTAAGTGCCCGCGTACCATGTATATAAAAACACACGCACACGCACACGCGCACGCACACACACACGCACGCACACGCACACACGCACACGCACACACACACACACACACACACACACACACACACACACACACACACACACACACACACACACAACACGCACACACACGCACACACACACACACACACACACACACACACACACACACACACACACACACACACACACACACACACACACACACACACACACGTGTATATCTGTGTCTCACTTTCTGCAATAAATCTAGTTTGTGCATTGTGGGTTTTGCTACCATAGTATCAACAAGGTTGTGTGTTTTTCCATTCATTTATATCTATCTATCTATATGTATATATACATGTATATATAGATTTACATGTGTGTGTGTGTATGCATGTACACGTTCACGCGCGGATGTGTGTATGTGTGTGTGTGGGCGTTTGCAGCATGTGTGTGCTCTTTGATTGCAGAGCAGAATGAATCATGAGTGGATCTTTGTACGGGATGAATGGCTAACCGAAAAGAAGAAGATGAAATGAAGGGAGTTAATAAGAAATGAAATTTGCGATTAAGAAACTCACGGAGCAGTAGCTGAATTATGCAGTGGTGATGTAAGCGCCGGCCATGGCTCGAAGATTATAGTGCTTAACATTGTACATCGAGAAGGAACAATCGCCCGTCTGCTCCCTTTGCTTCGTTCCATTTTTGCGTAGAGTGAATAGTTATCTGTAAGAGCATTGGGATGACTGGGATGCAAAAGCTAACGGAGGTGGAGTTGCACAGGCAGTTCAAAGATCAACGTAATCATTGTTTAGATTTTTTACCAAAAATGTATATAGTTTTCTTTTCGTTGAATAAGGTTTCCAGTGTTAAAATAAAGAGATTGTCGGTGATGGAACTGGTGGTGGTTTGGCGACGAAATGAAATGATCGAAAATTGAAATCTTTAAAATGCGAGTGGAAAAAGATTTAGACTCTGGTAACTCTCCTGCAACCAAGGAGCGTGGAGTGCGGTGTATACAGAAACTGCACATCTGGAGTAAACTGACACACGGGCCACTTTTCAACAGTTTAGGTTAGTTTGTGAGCAACCTTCCTTGGTGGCGCACAACTTAGGCCTATGCCAGATGTCCATACTGTATACTGCGGCAAGGCAATATGGATCTGCAGGATAAACAGTTCGCCGGTTTGTGTTATACTAACTAGACTTTAGACGTGATAACGTGCACGGATTTATACTGTGGAAATAGAAATATCTCCCGGGTTGGGCGTATCGCAGCATGCTGGTGTAGACGCCAGACGGAGTGGACACTGCGGCGGTGACAGGGTAGTCTAGATAAAGCAGGGTCAGTGTAGCTCGGACCCGGTGGTCGGGTGATGGCCGCGGGCGTGTATGTGACTGGAATACTTCCAGGTGGCCGCGTCATGGTGCCCGCGGGAGGAAAGTTGGCTTGGCCGGAGGCGCTGTGATGGGGTCGGCGGGGCGGTTGGGGGGGGGGGGGGCAGAGAGACGTAATGTGTTCTTGGAATAGCGGGATGACCAGTTCTAGGGCCAGGATGGTTCGACGTGATTCCGAATGGAAGGTAAAAGGTTGGTTGAAATAAAGACTTAATAGTAGCAACAAAGTGGCGACAATATTACAGTAGGG